>JAJSOF020000039.1:4245014-4472514 GCA_025594305.2 Periplaneta americana
GAAGTCCGTAAACGAACTGGTCCACCGACAGATAACAATCTAATTGCTGTTCGGAAAGTTTGTAATTGTATCACGAAGATATGCGCATTTTTATGCTTCTTGTAACAATCTTCCTTTATATAAATACTGGCGATATAAAGAGTGGTAACCAACCACAATTTTAATTTGTACTTGAAGAAATATAAACTCCTACTTTTCAACACGCAAATTCGAGGATGTTTAATTAAGGGTAACAGTAGAATAACTCTTCTCGGATTCTCAGCCAGGTGAGTTGGATATTTGCTTCCAAGCTTTCGATGGTTAGCTCTGAATTGAATTGAAAGAGGAGAAGTTGGAGGAGAAATTTAAAAGATACGCAAAACGTGTCCTTGCAAGGGGTTCGGGGCTGTAGGAAACTAAATATGTGAGCTCCAAGCCTGTTGACCACTAGTCTCACTCCGAGTTACGCTGCTCCACTGAAGGAGCTCTAGAAAATTTTGAAGGGAAAAACCGAAAATGGACGTAACCTCTTAGGTACCACATACGCGAGGGGGACGGAAATGTGATCACGTGATCATGGGACGGGACGAGGAGGAGATGGCTGGTGTAATCTGCACATTGAAAGGAACTGTGTCATTTCGCAGTGCAGGAGGAGTCGAGAAGACTCTGTCATCTGTTGTTCGATGACAAGGCAGGTGAAGGCCGTCAGAAGAAATGCCGTGAATTCTGAATCTGCGAATTGAAACGTTCCCTGTCCTTTCGCATTGCGACTAAATGAGTGACTTCGCACATGTAACAGGTAATTTATAGATTCTGAAGTAGGGCATTACGTCGTTTGTTAGAAAAGGGGGAATTATGGGGAAGGGCATATAGGTCCGTGGCCTATTTCTCTTAGGGTTCATCCCGACATTTGTCTTAACGCCTTAGGAAAACAACGGAATACCTTAGGCAGGAGGAGTTGTCTTAATATAAGAGACTAGCCAATTTGATTTATGACTTTAGCCTCGTTGAATCGTCTCCAAGTAGAGACCAGCCAATTTGCTCCATGGTGACTCAATTAGGATGAGATAAGCGGGAAGACATAGACGTAAAATATTAATTAAATTTAGAGCAATTGCCGGGGTCATGGGGATATGAGTGCAGGTCCGTAGCCCATTTCTTTTAGGGCTCATCCCGACATTTGTCTTAGCGCCTTAGGAAAACCACGGAAAAAACCTTAGGCGGGAGGAGTTGTCTCAATTTCAGAGACTAGCCACTTGGCTCTTAGGTACAATGATTCTATGAATCCATGGATATACTAGCCAATTGGCTCTATGACAGTTCCATCGATCAACAAGTGGGGATTGTGTTAGGGAGTGATTTGTTTAGCCGAAGTTAAGACAAGGTCATGTCAAAGAGCGTATTCCGAATCTCACCGGTGAGCAATCCGATGGCATCACGGTGTTCCGAATTCCACCGATGACGTCAGTGATGTTCCACCGGTGTCGCACCAGTGCCATCAGTTTGCAGAGGTGGTGGCAGTCTCCAACAGCCGCCATCAGTGAATCTGATTGGTTCTTGTATAGGACGGGAATTATCAGACGAATGACATCGTGCACTGTTGTGTCATGGCGGTGTGTTCTGCTGTATTGTTTCTAATGAGCACAACGTAAAAACAATATGTTAATGGCTTATGAGCGAACATGTCAACGGACCAGTTATTACTACCGGTTCAAGAAATAAATTGTTTATGCTCTGTTTTCTTTGAACGAGATGGCAGTACGGAAATTTCGCAAAATCTTGCTGGCGTAGCACAGACAACTTACACAATCGCCATGATAGCCATCAATCCTTCCAGCAGTTTTGTTCCTAATTCGCTGCAGCGTGACGTCATTGTTGTCCACCGGTCCGGTGAGATTCGGAATACGCTGAAAGTGGTTGCACTATCCAAGGAGTCTCATGGAGTTGAGACGTCACTACCAAAACCTAGGAGTAACGCCAGCCTCCCTGTCCTCCTGTCTCAAGAGTATACGAAAAATCGAAGGAGAATTGGGAGGAAAATTTAAGGTACGCAAAACGCGTCCTTGCAAGTGGGTTGGGGCTGTACAAAACTAAATATGTGAGCTCCAAGCCTGTTGGCCACTAGTCTCACTCCGGGTTACGCTGCTCCCCTGAAGGAGCTCTAGAAAATTTTGAAGGGGAAGCCGAAATTGGACGTAACCTCTTAGGTACAACATACGCGAGGAGGGCTGACATTGATCAATTGATCACGGAACGGGGCGAGGAGGAGTTGGCTGGTGTTTGCCGTTAGAATGGCAAGACGCCGTCATCTGTTGTTCGATGACGAGGCATGTGAAGGCCGTCGGAAGAAGCGCCGTGAAATCTAATCTGCAATTTGAGAGGTCCCTGTCCTTTCAATTTGCGACTTATTAAGTGACCTCGTATATTTAATAGACAATTTAGAGGTTCTGAACTAGGGCATACGTCGTTTATAATAAGGGTGGAATATGTATGGGGAAGGGCATATAGGTCCGTGGCCCATTTCTTATAGGGCTCATCCCGACATTTGTCTTACGCCTGAGGAAAACCACGGAATACCTTAGGCGAGATGAGTTGTCTCATGTATAAGAGACTAGCCAATTTGGCTATTATGTAGGAGGTGATTGTTGTCATGAGCCTTGTTGAATCGTCTCAATTTTGAGACAAGCCATTTGGCTATATGATGGCAAGAGTATACCATGTCTAGCCGATATATATACGTCAGTAGGGCTTCCTGCTGCGGGCCAATCAGGACTTACATCTGAATGGACGCAGCCACCACCATCCGACGAGGGGGAGAGTCTCTCTTCTGGGATCCGTCACCTACGCAAGACGTTCCAACAGAACAATTTCGACAACAGGGAAATCAGTTGGCCCTCAGAAGGGCCTTCTCGGACAAACCACCCGCCGAGGAATAAGACGAGACGAAGGGCATGGCATGCATCCCGTTCTACGGCCCCATCTCGGGCAAGATTAGCAGAATGCTAAGAAAACACGGGATTAAGACCATGCATAAGCAGCCCACAAAGAAGCAGCCCACAAAGATTTATTTATTTATTATTTATTCTGGTGTAATTAAGGCCATCAGGCCTTCTCTTCCACGCCACCAGAAATACAAATACAATAACAAAAATAAAAAGGAAAAAAATCAGAATATAAACAAATTAAGGTCACACAAAAATATACACAGGTTGCAGTCACACAAACTTTAAATGAGTGATTAAGTATCATAATTAATTGTATCTTAACTAGTTAACTAACATAAACAAGAAACTTGCGATTTTAATCTATAAAAAGTAAAAAAACACAAATCAATACTTCTAGTAATACCTAAAAAGCATTAAATAAGACAAATTTTTCCAATTTAATTTTCAACTGTCATAAAGTCCGGCAGTCCCTGACGCCATTAGATAACGAATTCCAGAGACGAGGTATTTCCACAGTACCTATAGGAGGATGAGTATAAAGACGTTCTATGATGAGGGATAGAAAGAAGTGCTTGATGCCGGTTTCAAGAGTTGTAAGAAATTGAAAGATCCATAACAGATAATTCGGAGTAGAAGTATGCATGATTCTAAACAGAAGAGACAGTGAATGTATTGTTCTTCGTTCCTTCAGACGGACCCATGAAAGTAACTGGAGGGAAGGTGTTATATGGTCAAATTTACGAGTATTGCAGATGAATCGTATGCACACATTATGAACACGTTGTAGTCTCTCAGCTAAGAGTGAACTTACATTAGTTAGCAAGGAATCGCAATAATCAAAATGGGGCATTACAAGCGTCTGAATAAGATTCTTTTTTAGATTAAATGGTAGAAATTCTTTCATATGAAACAAGGAATAAAGTTGAGAAAGATTCAGAACTTGCTGAGGACAGTTAAGGACGACCTTGGTTTTAGGACACCTGGTGTCTACAAAATATTTTGTGAGTGTGGCTACATCGCACGCTGCAAGGAATATCAACCCAGCATAAGACTTTATTACCCCGATAAGTCTACAGTAGCCCAACACAGCCTAGAAACTGGTCACAAGATAGATTTCGGCGCCATCGCCATCTTGGACAAGACATCAGGTTACTGGGACTTGATTGTAGAGGAAGCCATCGAAATCCAGCTAGATGGCAATAATTTATACTGACTACATGAATAAAAAACAATTTTTGATAGTCCATGCAATTAAACTCCTCGTGGTGTCTCCTAGGTAACGCTAATGGAGTGCTTTACGAACGATAATGGACGCATCTGATCTGTAATTGAATCAGTGAATGGACGCAACTAACCTGATTTTTACTTGTGGGGACGCAATTGACCGAATATACTGGACGTACGCATGATTTTTCCAAGTCTGGAGTGTAGCATTCGTGTCTTGTGAGCCACGAAAATCTTTACTATCCCTAGGACTTCAGCTCCAGCCTATTTATTTATTTATTATACTCCAATTTTACAAAGAACCCTATTTTACCTGAGATAGGTATGTTAGGGTTATAAATACATAATTGTAGGCTAATAATAATAATAATAATAATAATAATAATAATAATAATAATATGATATAGGTTAATGAAGTCTGCTATTGAATTAGTCTTACGTGTCAATTATGAAATTAATACAATTTAACAAATCTATATATTCAGCAAATCTGTACAAAGTTTTTAAGTTATACACATGAATGAATGAAATGGAATGAGTTGAAATTAAATCCTAAAATACAATCTTATATTTCTATTAATAAGTTTCATGAAATGTATGCTATATTATAACCTAAGCAAATATCTAATCCTAATATTCACTAGAATGTAGTTTAAATTTCTGTGGGTTGAAATCTCTGAAGACGTTACACAGTTTTCCGTTAAACATTGTTGTCACAAGCAATTTTTAAATTATATACATCACAAACACAAGAACACAAAACATCACATCACACTAACATCACACTAACAAAAATAAAAAAAAAACGCACATAATTACTACCTACATTCAAGAAATTAAATTACAACATCCCATACAGAACAAATAACACTCTACAAAAGCATCTCAACACACAAACAACACAAACAAACAAATACAACCACACAGGCGTATACAAACTCAACTGTAACACCTGCAACAACTTCTACATTGGGCAAACAGGCAAATCGTTTCAAACAGGTTACAAAGAATACATCACAGCCATAACAAAATTACAAAACACCTCCACATATGCAGAACACATACCAAATGCTAATCACACCCACAGAGACATCACCACAGACATGGAAATATTACACATCCAACCAAAAACGCCAGAACTAACACAGTAGAACAATATGAAATATACACACAAAAAAAACATCCCAACGAAATTCTCAACACACTCCAGCCTATTTAATGAGTAACTATTGCAGACAACATATTAAACGAGGTGGAGATCCAGATTCCTCCTTGAATGAATGAGAAAAAAGGCAGTATCCCAAGAAAAATCCTTTACGTCACTTGTGTCTATCAGAAATGTCATTGAAATCAGGCCGGAGATTGTATTGTATTGTATTATATTTATTAACATTCCATGGTATTCATAAATTGCTTCACAGCTAGAATATGGAAGAAGTAAAAAAATTTAATGCTACTATAAAGTCTTAATTTATAGTCACAGTCTAGTTGAAATATATACAGAAAAGTTTTACAATATAGTCTACTAGTACAACACAAAGTTTTAGTATCAATTTCATGAAGTGTTATTGAATGTCATGAATTCACCTACAGAATAGAAGGCGGGAGAAATTAGGTACTTCTTTAATTTGGCCCTAAATAATCTTATGTTTTGAGTTTCATTTTTTATATCGGTAGGGAGGCTATTAAATTTTTTACTGCCATATAATGCACTAATTTTTGATAGCACGATAGACTTGACGATGGAGTATGAAAGTCATTTTTACGCGCATTTATACTATGAACTGTTGAATTATTTACAAAGTTTTCACGATTACATACGAGGAAGATTATTAATGAAAAAAATATACTGACAGGATATGGATATTATATGTAGTTTTTTTTAAAACAATTCCATAGAATTCGCACCTACTATTCTTCTAATAATTACTCTTTTTTGTAGTAGGAATATGCTGTTACTATCTGTGTAATTTCATCAGAAAATTATTCCAAAACTCATTACCGAGTGGAGGTATATTGTTTTTAAGGTATTGATACTTAGTATCTTTTGCATAGATCTAATAGCAAAATATGCACAATTTAGTTTGGGGGTAATCTTTAATATGATTTTTCCAATTTAACACATTATCGATTTTTAAGCCAAGAAATTTGGTTTTTGTTTATTCTAATAGGGACTTAATGTTAATTATTGCGCTTGGAAATTTCGAGGTTGAATTTGGACAGGATTTCAATTGAATTATGTTAGTTTTCCTACAATTTATTGACTGAGAATCAGTCACATATTTTGAAGAGAATTTCCTCTGTTGAAGATTAGAATGTGTTGGAGTTATTGACTGTAATTACTATACTTGTGTCATCTGCAAATAATACGATCTACATATTTTATTAATGGGGCAAGAACATTTATGAACACTAAAAAAAAGTAGGGGACCTAATATTGATCCTTGAGGAATTCCATTATTAATAGTTCCCCATGTCGATGCAGAATTCATAGCTGTATTGGTTTCGACTTTCTGTTTCCTATCTATGAGTTGTAGTGAAATCATTTGTGTACAACGCCTTTAATTCCATAATAATCTAATTTGTCTAGCAGCATTTTATGATTTATACAGACAAATGTTTTTGGATAAATGACAGAAAATACCTCCAATTTGTAATTTTTATTAACTGCCTCCAGAATTTTGTCAGTTAAACTAAATGTTTCATTTTCCGTGCCTTTATTTTTCCTAAATCCAAACTGTTCTGAGACTAAAATGTTGTATATTTCTAGATGATGAAATAATATTTTACACATTACTTTTTCAAAGATTCTGAACACAGACTGCCTGATGGGAGACCAGCCTACTAACGACAGCTCTTTTGTATCTAGTATATCTAACGCACAAGTATTGGAGTATAATTTTCTTTCCAAGAAAGTAGCTACTGCAATGATAACGATTAGGGACCGGATTGTTATATAATTACATATTATGTTTCTTTCAACCTAACCGTATATAAATAACAAACCTTTGCGAATCTTGTAATTACCATTAATATATTAAAATTTGATACTACATATTTTTACATATTTACTCCACATTACATATTATAGCTTGGTATTACATAAATCTACATATTTAGGGGTTTTATTCATTTTTACTTCTCTAAAACAAAAAAGAAAAAAAAAACTTCTGCTGGGGAAGTTTACAATTTGAAATACACAGATTTAAAAAGCCTTTTTACCTACCCAAGAAAGGATATATTTCGGGACGAAACATAACGTCCTTAGTTCCAGGAAGTAGTAGAGGCACTCACCCCATACCGCCCACTGTAAATATGAGTGAACAAAAGGCGACCTTTCTCATACAACTACCTTGTATTGTAAAGATCACTCAGAAAGTAGCGTTGCTTTCATGCGGTGGAGTGGGACGAGGACGACATGATTGGTCTCGAACTATAATTGTTCTGCATACGTCTTAATGAGCCGTTCACATGCAATTTGCAACCTTATCCAACCTCTTCCTAATCCTTCCAGGGAAAACCCGTGTCAAGTCTGGCATGAGCCGCAATAAAGTAGCCGACATTTGAAAAGAAGCTGGAGTAAAGGAACAGAGTGGAAAGATGTTGAAAGATTAAAATAAATAGCTTTCCAGGTTATTGTTTGACCTCTTTACTTTAAATTTAGTAGACCTTATAAGGAAATGGGATTTCCGAGCAATTAGAAAGTATGGTTCTCGGCTGGAATAATCCTACCCTTCTGAATGAGACAGGAATGTCACTTTTCAAACAATAGTTTGTAAATACCTATAGTTTGAGGTTTTAGTAGGTACTTTGTTTCTTACAGGAGCAGCTAAAATGCATGTGTCCCACATCTCCTCTTATTTTCTCCTATCCAGTAAAGCGAAACAGTGCTTGCAGTTCTGTTGTGTCATTCATTTCACTCTGTTCTCTAGTTTTAGTACTTACAGTATAAGGTGCTGCTTTTAAATAGCTAAAATGGCCCCTGTATCTTCAACCCTAACAACAAAAATAAAATCATGGATTGCGATGGATGAAGCATTCACTACATATGGAAAAATAGTAATGTGTCATGTGTGCGGTAGAAAAGCCGGGTGCTCTATGAAATCACAACTGGAGAGTCTTACCTATCCTATCCTATACCTATCCTGTACTGTGAAGAACCTTGGTATTTACATGGATTATCACCTAGAATTGAATAAACAAGTGAAACACACTTCCAAAAAAATATTTTCCATTATTCACTCATTAAAGCGACTGAAGCACTTTCTTCCTGATAAATTAAAATTAATCCTTGCACAAACACTCGTGATGCCACACTTTGACTACTGCGATATTATATTAAGCAACCTAAATGCAAATTTGAGCAGCAGGCTACAACGTGTGCATAATGCGTGCGTCCGTTATATTTGCAATATTCGTAAGTATGATCATGTTTCCCCGTCTTTCCAAACTCTGTCTTGGCTAAGGCTGAGCGATCGACGAGCCCTGCATTCTCTTGTTCTCTTATTTCAAATTCTGCGCACCGCTACCCCAATCTATTTGGCTTCTCGTTTCCAAATTTATCCGCATATCATCAGCTAAGTACAAGATCTCATCATAACAATTTACTCATTATACCCTACCACAAGACATCTTTATATTCTTCATCTTATACAGTTTCAGTTGCTAGAAATGGAACTCGCTTCCGAGTGATGTAAGGGGTTGTTGGACAATAACTCATTTAGGTCAAAATTACATAAATTCTTACTTAACAAATTAATTGCTGATTAATATTTGTTACTTATAATGAAACTAACATCTGTCCATTATTATTATTATTATTATTATTATTATTATTATCATTAATTTCTCTAAATAGATTTACAAAACCTTTAATGGCAATTACATTAATATTCTCATTATAGAAATAGAAATATATATATTCTCCCTGTAACATAGTCCTAGTAGCATATTAAATTAATTTTCATCATTTTACTAGTTACCTCAAATATTAAATTAATTATAATTCATTGAATTAAATTAGCTCATAAATTAAGTTACTACTTTACCTTATAGATTTATCTAAATTTAAATAAATATGTAGTAAAGAATATTGCTGGAGAACCTTTTAAGTGTAGTGTAAATATTTGTAATTTAAATTTATGTATTGTATTGATTAAGGCTGGTTGAGTGGAAGAGAAGGCTTATGGCCTTAACTCTGCCATAAAACATTATTATTATTATTATTATTATTATTATTATTATTATTATTATTATTATTATTATACCTGCCAGATATTGATATTAAATATTTTCATGATTTTACATATTTTGGTACATATTCAGCTTATTTTTCTTACATAAATATGTACATATTTCACACCTTGATATTACATATCCTGTCCCTAATAATGATCATCCTCATCAATACAATTGAATGCCCCCTGTCCGATTTGAACCAGTGAACGTCTCTAATCATGACAAAAATGGTGGCAAGTTCACTGCCGATGGGTGTTTCAAAACAGAACTTATTACGTAGAAAGCAGTTGAATAAACAGTTCATGCGACAAGCTGAAAGGCGCGCGCATATAAACAAAACTGTTGTATTGAACCTGACTCAAAACAACTGAAAGCTTCAAGCGTCAACATCAGCACTGTCAATCGGACGGTACAATGCAGCCTCATCACCGACAACAGAAAAATAGGTTGAAATGAGTCAATCAATACCACTCGTAGTTGATGGAACATTCTTCCATATCGGAGGGGGGCGCAGGGTACAATGGGGGGGATCAGTTTCAGCTTATTGAATTGCTGCTGTCGTCCTGACAAATGTGCCATCGCCCGCCTCTCATAGCGCAGATATCAATCCAATTACAGGGGGTCTGCCTTGCACTGTGCAGCTACAGGGAGACTAATGACTTCTTGCAGAGCAGGTGCACAATTAATGTTTAAGTTCCTTTTTTTGAAGGTCTGGGGTGTTGATTTTCTTTCTGACAGTCACAAATTCGGCCTAACTTGCAACGTTTACTTTTACTTATAGCATTATCGAGGAGACAGCCTCCAGATATGGAGGGTAGCTGTGAATACATTAAATAAGCAGTCGCGGACAGCCGATGAGGGGTGGTCCTCCAGCTTGGGGGTTGGGCGAAGGGCCAACAACCCATCACCGTAAAAACAGCTTGTTACGAATCCTTTAAATAAGCCTCGGAATGGGACTGATTCTCTGGCACGACCACAGAAATACACAACACAGAACTGCACGCATTGTATTCTTCACCTGATATAATTAGGAACATTAAATCCAGACGTTTGAGATGAGCTGGGCATGTAGCACATATGGGCGAATCCAGAAATGCATACAGAGTGTTAGTTGGGAGGCTGGAGGGAAAAAGACCTTTAGGTTGGCCTAGACGTAGATGGGAAGATAATATTAAAATGGATTTGAGGGAGGTGGGATATGATGATAGAGAATGGATTAATCTTGCTCAGGATAGGGACCAATGGCGGTCTTATGTGAGGGCGGCAACGAACCTCCGGGTTCCTTAAAAGCCAGTAAGTAAGTAAGTAAGTATATTCCAAACTTCTATATTAATATATCTTGATTACATAACTTATAACACTATATCACTTCGGAATATGTATGGTAAGACTTCCCTGTGTTAAACTTCAACGCACCTCGTTTACATGTTTCGACCTATTTATGGGTCATCTTCAGAATTGGTCGTTTTTTGTCTTGGCGCCATTTGTTCTATTTCCTGTGAGGGTGTGTTCCTGTCGTATAGTGTAGAGTCAAAGAGTGTATGTGTTTTGAAATTGAGTTTTGTGTTGAGAATATCGTTGGGGTGTGTTTTCGTGTGTCTGTATATTTCATATTGTTCTCCTGTGTTTAATTTCTGACTTTTTGGTTGGATGTGTAGTATTTCCATGTCTGTGTTGATGTCTCTGTAGGTGTGGTTAGCATTTGTGATGTGTACTGCATATGTGGAGGTGTTTTGTAATTTTGTTATGGCTGTGATGTGTTCTTTGTAACGTGTTTAAAACGATCTGCCTGTATGTCCTAAGTAGAAGTTTTTGCAGGTGTTACATTTGAGTTTGTATACGCCTGTGTGGTTGTATTTGTTTGTTTGTGTTGTTAGTGTGTTGAAATGTTTTTGTAGAGTGTTATTTGTTCTGTATGCGATGTTGTAATTTAATTTCTTGAATGAGGTTGCAATCTTGTATGTGTTATTTTTTTCGTATATTAGTGTGATGTATTTTTTGTGTTCTTGTGTTTGTGTTGTATTCTTCTGTTTCTTGTGATCATGTTTTGTCTTACGTATTATGTTGTCTATTATGTTAGGGTTGTATCCGTTTTCTTGTGCTATGTATTTGATTGTGTTTAGTTCTTCGTTGTAATCCTGTTGGTTCATTGGTATGTTGAGTAGTCGGTATACCATTGTTCGGAATGCAGCTTGTTTATGTTGTGTGGGGTGGTTGGATGTGTTGTGTACGTTGTTGTTGTTGGTTTTCTTTATACTTTGAATGTTTGTTTGTTGTCTACTTTTGTTATTCTGATCTATATTAACTGAATCAATTTCAACTGTAGACTAAAATGACTATTTCCTTTATATGACGTCATTCAATTTTAGGCCAATGAAGTGTAATGAAATTTTGTATACCAACCAATCACAGTCATACACCGCGATAATTTCTGCAACTCGATTTATCACTATCAATTTATCGCATGGTCGTTCTTTTGTTTAGTCAGTGTCGCCAATTGTTTCCCCTAAATCAATGAGAATCAAACCATTGTACTAAATAAAATGCGAAATCCTACTTCCACATCTACATCTTTATCTTCTAATTCCATGTCCATTGTATCTAAAGAAAATTACACTCCTTCATAGCAATTGTTCATTTAATTAATGTATTAATCAAGTTACTTGTAATTATACCATAACATGTGTAAATTAAATTATGATTTGAGCATATAATGACACTGCATTTCTGTTATAATAAAAAGAGAAAAGCGTAGTACATGTGATTAACATTGTTAAACCTGTATTTCGCTTTTATCTATTTGTATTACTGAATAACACCCAATTTCTTTATTGCGGCATCGTTATTCAACTATTTCATCTTCACAATGTGTGCATAGGTTAAGGATTCATAAATATGGAATTGTTAACATTTTGTGAACGAAATTTAGGAACTATTTCGTTTGTATGACGTCATTCCATTTTCAACCAATGAAGTGTAATGAAATTATGAATACCAACCAATCACAGTCATACCGCGATAATTTCTGCAGCTCGATTTATCACTATCAATTTATCGCATGTTCGTTCTTTTGTTTAGTCAGTGTCGCCAAATATTTTCCCGTAAATCGATGAGCATGAAACCATTATACTAATTAAAATGCGAAATCCTACTCCCACATCCACATCTTCACCTTCTAATTCCATGTCCATTGTACCTAAAGAAAATGACACTCCTTCATAACAATTGTTTTTTAATTAATGTATTAATCAGGTTATTTATAATTATATTTTAAAATGCTTAAGTCAAGAGACGTTGATTATTGGGATCCGGATGATTCAAGTGAAATCCAAATGTTTTAATAAAAATGAAACTGAATCAACAAAGCCTTCTTCACTAGTAACCGTCCACAGAGTTCAATGAAGATTCCATAGTTAGCACAACTGATAACAAGAAAACAGTTAAACATATCACACTACTGCCATCTAGCTGCATATTTGTAATTTATAGATGGTACAATAATATATTTGAAGGCAGTTGTATTTTCGTAAGTCAATTAATATTTTATTGTATTACAGTACTTTGTTACTTCTAATCTTTATATACTTTCTTCCAATCGTGTAATAGTCAATTAAATCCAACTCGAGTTTTGATTTTTTCTAGATAAATCAAAACGTCTAGTGAGATTACTGTTGAATATAATACTGTATTTTAATTTCTAGAAAGATTGTTTATCGCGCCATTGAATAATTTCGAAATTCAAATCGTTTAACTACCTTGTCTTTGCTCACATATACTGCATACTTACCCTAGTACAAACCCTAGTAATGCCGCACTTCGATTATTGTGACGTTTTGTTAAGTGGCCTAAGTTCTGAACTGTCAGTCAAGTTACAGCGAGCTCAGAATATGTGCGTCAGATACGTGTGCAACATCCGACGATATGATCACATATCACCGTCCTTCGCAAGTCTTTCGTGGCTCCGACTTAAAGAACGTAAACTTTACACTCTTTGTCTCTACTCTTTCGAATTCTGCACACGTCAACACCAAATTACCTTTCGTCTCGTTTCTCTTATCTATACTCTAACCACGACGTAAATACCAGATCACTTATCTGTGGCACGCTAAGTATAGCTCTTCATAGAACATCTCGTTATTCATCATCTTTTACAGTATCCACCTCGCGTCAATGGAATTCCTTGTCACAAAGTATTAGGGGCTGCAAGAGACAAACAAACACCTTTAAAAACAGCTTAAAAGATAACCTTATTAGTTTTCACTCCAATCATACTGATTAAACTATCACCGACTACATTGTTACTTCTTTCTTTAGACATCATCCTGATAGTGCTGTATTTTCAAAATTGTCTCATAATAATCTCTTTGTATTATCTAACATTATTTCAAATATATTAACATTCTATGTATTTTAGCTTAATTCTGCTACACTGTTTATTTCAGTGTTTAATTAATAGTTCATAGTATTTTGTTGTTTAATTCGTAAATAACTCTTGTATACATGTAACTCTCATCTAGATCAAATTGTTGAATTCTTTGTAAGTTCATGCATATGTATATATATACTTTTTGCTGGTTGAGTGGAAGAGAAGGCCTTACGGCCTTAACTCTGCCAGATAAAATAAATTATTATTATTATTATTATTATTATTATTATTATTATTATTATTATTATTATTATTATTATCAGTTTCTATCTGATAATTTTCCAATTCACTGTGGGCTAAAGCAGGGAGATTCACTATCACCTTCACTTTTTAACTTCGCTCTAGAATATGCCATTAGGAAAGTTCAGGATAACAGGGAGGGTTTGGAATTGAACGGGTTACATCAGCTTCTTGTCTATGCGGATGACGTAAATATGTTAGGAGAAAATCCACAAACGATTTTGGAAAACACGGAAATTTTACTTGAAGCAAGTAAAGCTATCGGTTTGGAAGTAAATCCCGAAAAGAAAGTATATGATTATGTCTCGTGACCAGAATATTGTACGAAATGGAAATATAAAAATAGGAGATTTATCCTTCGAAGAGGTGGAAAAATTCAAATATCTTGGAGCAACAGTAACAAATATAAATGACACTCGGAAGGAAATTAAACGCAGAATAAATATGGGAAATGCGTGTTATTATTCGGTTGAGAAGCTCTTATCATCCAATCTGCTGTCCAAAAATCTGAAAGTTAGAATTTATAAAACAGTTATATTACCGGTTCTTCTGTATGGTTGTGAAGCTTGACTCTCACTCTGAGAGAGGAACATAGGTTCAGGGTGTTTGAGAATAAGGTGCTTAGGAAAATATTTGGGGCTAAGCGGGATGAAGTTACAGGAGAATAGAGAAAGTTACAAAACGCAGAACTGCACGCATTGTATTCTTCACCTGACATAATTAGGAACATTAAATCCAGACGTTTGAGATGGGCAGGGCATGTAGCACGTATGGGCGAATCCAGAAATACATATAGAGTGTTAGTTGGGAGGGCGGAGGGAAAAATACCTTTAGGGAGGCTGTGACGTAGATGGGAAGGTAATATTAAAATGGATTTGAGGGAGGTGAGATATGATGATAGAGAATGGATTAATCTTGCTGAGGATATTGACCAATGGCGGGCTTATGTGAGGGCGGTAATGAACCTCCGGGTTCTTTAAAAGCCAGTAAGTAAGTAAGTATTATTATTATTATTATTATTATTATTATTATTATTATTATTATTATTAACTGCATTTTCAATTGTGGTGTATTGAACCCAGTACTGCAACAAAATGGAGTGTGTTAATAATTTTTGGAGCCAGTGTACCAAGAATATGGTGGAGATAGTCGGGCGTATGAAGAGGAAAAGAAATTCCTCTCGTGAGGTTAAAAATACAATATGAATAATATTAAATGAACCCTTGTGAAATTTAGCCACGTTCTCTACTTAATGTTACATTTGCCAAAACTAGAATCCCTTAACATTGAACAACATATAATTGTTTAGCCTTTAACCCTCTTTAGTTCTTAACGACTGAAAAACCGAGCGAGATAAATTCTGTACTGTACAATGGTATAAAAAAGGTGCATACAAAAGCAGATATAAATTGAATATCCTCTTCAGCTCGCTACGCCCTTGTCGAATTATTGACTCAGCTGTGTTTCACACAGGGCCGATAATAAACTGAATTTTCTACACAATCCATAACACCGCAACACGCGAAGGTAGCTACGAATTCAGTTCCTACTCTGTTATTTTCCATCACACGTCAAACTACAGATTACTGATTTACTGCTTGACCTGGAAAGAAAAGCAAAGAGAAATGCTTTGTTGCATTTATATTGATATATTATATCAATATAGGGTAACATACCATGGTTATAAAATTCAAAGTATTGAATGTTACAAGGTTTACTGTTTCACCAGAATATGTATCACTTTTATAAATTGACAGGAATTGAGGAGGTACTACCAATATGGATTATTTTCCATTTCCGGAAGATTAAATTCAGATACATTACTATGCATAGCATAGTGATCGAAATCCTCGGTGAGGCCAGATGAAACTACGATGAAAGAGTAATGGAACGGAGAAAAATTCTCTCCGGCGCCGGGATTTGAACCCGGGTTTTCAGCTCTACGTGCTGACGCTTTAACCACTAAGTCACACCGGATTCTACCCCGGCGTCGGAAGAATCGTCTCATATGTACTTCGGTACATTATAATAATATATATATATATATATATATATATATATATATATATATATATATATATAGATGCGACTAGTTTAAGTGCCTCCGATATGATGTTTATTTATGATATTAATTATTATTGTTATTATATTAATATCATTATACTGTATTATTATTATTACTATTATTATTATTATTATTATTATTATTATTATTATTATATGATTATGTACGGATATATGAATATTGTACGAAATGGAAATATAAAAATTGGAAATTTATCCTTCGAAGAGGTGGAAAAATTCAAATATCTTGGAGCAACAGTAACAAATATAAATGACACTCGAGAGGAAATTAAACGCAGAATAAATATCGGAAATGCGTGTTATTATTCGGTTGAGAAGCTTTTATCATCCAGTCTGCTGTCCAAAAATCTGAAAGTTAGAATTTATAAAACAGTTATATTACCGGTTCTTCTGTATGGTTGTGAAACTTGGACTCTCACTCTGAGCGAGGAAGATAGGTTCAGGGTGTTTGAGAATAAGGTGCTTAGGAAAATATATGGGGCTAAGAGGGATGATGTTACAGGAGAATGGAGAATGTTACAAAACGCAGAACTGCACGCATTGTATTCTTCACCTGACATAATTAGGAACGTTAAATCCAGACGTTTGAGATGGGCAGGGCATGTAGCACGTATGGGCGAATCCAGAAATGCATATAGAGTGTTAGTTGGGAAACCGGAGGGAAAAATACCTTTAGGGGGGCCGAGACGTAGATGGGAGGATAATATTAAAATGGATTTGAGGGAGGTGGGGTATGATGATAGAGACTGGATTAATCTTGCACAGGATAGGGACCGTTGGGGGCTTATGAGAGGGCGGCAATGAACCTTCGGGTTCCTTAAAAACCATTTATAAGCAAGTAAGTAGGTATTATTATTATTACTCTATTATTATTACCTTACTATTAACGAAAAATAATAATTTCACTCACCGAATTAAAATTAAGGTGACATTCAACATTTAATTTTTTAAGGTGACATGTATTTATCTAGCCTGACGAGTTACTTCCTTGGTTTGAATTGTAAATTATTTTAAAATATCGTGTAAGAGGGCCTTAGACTAGAAATGTTCAGTTTAAATGTTTATAAGTATGCATAAGGATGTAATTATTTGACTTATTTGAACTGTTGTACCAGTGAATCGAGGTGAGTCAGTGAAGTTATGGTTTTACAGTGCAGTGAACAGTTCCAATCAGTGATAATTTATAGCGTCAATGAAATGTGTTCTACAGTGTCAGTGAAATGTGTTCTATAGTGTCAGTGAAATGCGTCATAGTGCCACTACAGGGAATGAGATGAGAGTAAAGTGAAAGACTATTGAAACTTATGTAGGGCTTATAGGGCTGTATTGTTAAATTATATTTTATTTATGATTTATTATTATTGTGTTGTAAAATTATTATTATTATTTTTATTTATGATTTATTATTATTGTGTGAAATTGTGTGAATGAAATTGTATTGTGTATTCCTATTGTATTGTGTATAAAATTGTATATATATTGTAAAATTGTATTCTGTATTGTAAATTGTATTGTGTATTGTTTATATTGTGTATACCACTGCCACCGGGTGCTTGCCCACTTGCAGTGTAAATAAATAAATACATATATACAAATAAGCTGTTATGCTGTGAGTTTCAGTGTGATGAAGCATCCCATATTATGTGTTGAAATTCCCTTTCTTTCTTTTATTTTCTTCCCTTGACAGCAACAAACAAGGCCAACAGAGAAGTTTATTTTACACCACATTACCACATAACCATTTATGTTGCCCATACCAGGATGCAATAGAAACTCGCGTTTTAAGATTTTGTCAGAAAAATTATCAGCGATGTCGTAGGTATCTCGGTCGACTCTCTTTTTATTTAAAACTTCCTTTCTTTCAATATTATTTCTTCTCGAAAAAGGACACTCTAACAATGAATTAACTGCACCAGCATTATTTTTCGCATTTTTCTGTTTATATTTCTCCAGAAATACATAACAACATTGCCCAGATTCACTACTGTACTACGAAGTACAATAGTCATAAACGAACACCTGCCTGCTGGAATATATGTCATAAACTAAGACATAAGGGCCCATGGATGAATCCTGAGTGGGTTTCTCAAAGCCTGCCAAAGAGCTGGAATTTTGTTATTTATGGCCCTAGTTAGCCAAGACAAGTCACCACTGCTATTCCCACCCCACTCTACCCTTGAGGCCGGCCCATGGATGGGACGCCAGACCCGAAACCTGACCAGGCCAGACGAATTGTGCCTCAGCTACAACGTTTTACCTCGCAAACTCAAATTTTACTGGCCTCAGGAAGCAGGTATATATACACCCAACAAGCCACCCACGAAAAGACACGAAACGCATAAGCCAAACCCGGCACGAACGATTCTGGCCTCAGGAACAAATTTTACTGCAAAACAGGTGTATATACATTACAAGCCAAACCCGGCACGAGCGATCCTAGCCTCAGGAACAAATTTTACTACAAAACAGGTCTACATACATCACAATCCAGACCCGGCACGAGCGATCCTGGCCTCAGGAACAAATTTTACTACAAAACAGGTCTACATACATCACAATCCAGACCCGGCACGAGCGATCCTGGCCTCAGGAACACATTTTACTGCAAAATAGGTCTATATACATCACAAGCGAGACCCGGCACGAGCGATCCTGGCGTTCAGGAACAAATTTTACTGCAAAACAGGTCCATATACATCAAAAGCGAGACCCGGCACGAGCGATACTGGCCTCAGGAAGAAATTTTACTGCAAAACAGGTCTATATACATCACAAGCCAGACCCGGCACGAGCGATCCTGGCCTCAGGAACAAATTGTACTGCAAAACAGGTCTAAATACATTACAAGCCAGACCCGGCACGAGCGATCCTGGCCTCAGGAACAAATTTTACTGCAAAACAGGTCTATATACATTACAAGCCAGACCCGGCACGAGCGATCCTGGCCTCAGGAACAATTTTTACTGCAAAGCAGGTCAATATACATCATAAAGTTTTCAAATACTTCTACAGCGATATAGGCCTATGCTTCATTCAAATAACTAATAAATTATATAAAAACACAAAATTTGATTTCAGTTAAGTCGAGTGACTGAGGCCCGGCCTCACTTGCCTCATTCAATCAGCCGCCACTGATGCATAGGCTTGTTGAAGAATTGCCACTCAGATACACAACAGCATTCAATATATACATCAGGTAGAAAAAATTGGGAGAACTTACGAAAGATTTAGAGCCCTGCGTTTCTCACTTTGGATAGGCTACAAGTCAGGTGTAAGGCGAACATAACTAGCTTCGCTTGGTACGGAGAACACTGCGAGTCAAAGCAATTCAATGTTCAGCAGACATATCCAGGATACGGGCAAGATTACGAAATGTTGTCTACTACAGTGCACTTTGCAAGCACTCTGGTTTGAGTGAAAGTACGACAAGTCCTCAGTCAGGGTTGTGCTTTGTACATGGGATAAGTTACTACAGTAATGTAAAGTTAATACTAGGCTATACATAACCTTACTATGATCATTTATTCTGGAAATTTATGTTTCGACAATCATGTTAAATAGTTGATGTTGAAGTAATTATTTATTCAAATAAATTAACAGTTCATTATTAAAACATTACATTTGGAGAGATTAAAATCTAAATGTGTACTTACTTACTTACTTACAAATGGCTTTTAAGGAACCCGGAGGTTCATTGCCACCCTCACATAAGCCCGCCATCGGTCCCTATCCTGAGCAAGATTAATCCAGTCCCTATCATCATATCCCACCTCCCTCAAATCCATTTTAATATTATCCTCCCATCTGCGTCTCGGCCTCCCCAGAGGTCTTTTTCCCTCCGGTCTCCCGACTAACAATCTATATGCATTCCTGGATTCGCCCATACGTGCTACATGCCCTGCCCGTCGAAAACGTCTGGATTTAATCTTCCTGATTATGTCAAGTGAAGAATACAATGCGTGCAGTTCTGCGTTGTGTAACTTTCTCCATTCTCCTGTAACTTCATCCCGCTTAGCCCCAAATATTTTCCTAAGCGCCTTATTCTCAAACACCCTTAACCTATGTTCCTCTCTTAGTGTGAGAGTCCAAGTTTCACAACCATACAGAACAACCGATAATATAACTGTTTTATAAATTCTAACTTTCAGATTTTTTGACAGCAGACTAGATGACAAAAGCTTCTCAACCGAATAATAACAGGCATTTCCCGTATTTATTCTGCGTTTAATTTCCTCCCGAGTGTCATTTATATTTGTTACTGTTGCTCCCCCTAAATGTGTACTGACATTTTAAAATCCCTTCACAAGATACAATTTTAGACCCAGGTAGATTTATGTGCCTTATTTGCGATCCATTTCATCTTGCCAATGTAGTCGCTGAACAGAGTTTATGAACCCTATTTATTAAGAATGTGTTTACTAGATATAATGTAATTGATATAAAATTATTTAACCAGTTTACGATTTTTTCTTACCTACATCTGAAAACTCTTTCGATTAAAGTACGTAAGTATGTAATTCATATAAAATTATTTAATCTGTTTAAAACTATTTCTTAACACCTGAAAAGTCTTTCGATTAAAGTACGTAAGTATGTAATTCATATAAAATTATTTAATCTGTTCACGACTTTTCTTACCTATCTGAAAACTCTTTCGATTAAAGTACGTAAGTATGTAATTCAGATAAAATTATTTATCCTGTTTACGACTTTTTCTTACCTACATCTGAAAACTCTTTCGATTAAAGTACGTAAGTATGTAATTCATATAAAATTATTTAACCTGTTTACGACTTTTTCTTACCTACATCTGAAAACTCTTTCGATTAAAGTACGTAAGTATGTAATTCATATAAAATTATTTAACCTGTTTACGACATTTTCTTACCTACATCTGAAAACTCTTTCGATTAAAGTGCGTAAGTATGTAATTCATATAAAATTATTTAACCTGTTTACGACTTTTTCTTATCTACATCTGAAAACTCTTTCGATTAAAGTACGTAAGTATGTAATTCATATAAAATTATTTAATCTGTTTAAAACTTTTTCTTACCTACACCTGAAAACTCTTTCGATTAAAGTACGTTTGTAATTCATATAAAATTATTTAACCTGTTTACGACTTTTCTTACCTACATCTGAAAACTCGTTCGATTAAAGTACGTAAATATGTAATTCATATAAAATTATTTAACCTGTTTACGACTTTTTCTTACCTACATATGAAAACTCTTTCGATTAAAGTATGTAAGTATGTAATTCATATAAAATTATTTAACGTGTTTACGACTTTTTCTTACCTACATCTGAAAACTCTTTCGATTAAAGTACGTAAGTATGTAATTCATATAAAATTATTTAACCTGTTTACGACTTTTTCTTACCTACATCTGAAAACTCTTTCGATTAAAGTACGTGATGAACCAGACAAAGAAACACAAATCCTCCTACAAAGTCTAGAAAAATAGACTGTCGGGGCGTGGGGAAAATGCATGAGAGTTTATGAGAATCGAAAAGGGAAATGACGTGAGGAACTTGGAAAGCAGGAATGCCAGGAAGACAGAGATAAAATAGGTGCGAATAAAAGAGAGATAAAAACAAAAGAAATAAAAGCTGGAGGGAAAAAAATTTCCTCTCATATTTTCTGAACAAAAAGCGATTCTGTAGTCGTAAATGCATAAGCGGCTTATGATGAACTTCAGTTTCGAGAAACAGTAGCCTGGGCATTGTTTGTTCACTTGATAACTTAGAGCTCCTATGTAATTTAATGAACTGAATATTTTTCCTTCATCTCACTGACTTTTATTGAAACCTTCATGATATTAATTTTATTATTGATGTCACAAGACTTCATTTAATTGAATCAAAGCATGAGTTCCATTCTTTAAATTATATTTATTGCGATATCTACTTTCACATTGACTTCGAATTAGAATCGATGACACAAAGACACAAAGGAAAATAATCTCAAAATAGAGATGGGCTTTATTAAAACTGTTTTACCGCCTACGTTCTAAGATCAAGCCAATCTCATAATTATGTATGATTCATGTGCTTTTCAATCGTGTACCAAGCACCAATGGAGCGTGAAAATATGTGGAGTTGTAACAATCAAAGCCATCATCATCTGCAATCTTGTCGCAGCTGATGTGCATTTGTTTACTGTTTTGTCGTACCTGATATTCAGGTTTTTATATTTTTGTTTCCTTGACAATACAGAGAGCAGTGACATTGCGTAATGAAAATACTAGTAAATATATTGAATACTAGTGGCTTGTGCAGCAAATGCTGCTGCAAACTAAGTTCGTTAGACGTTCAAATTAACATTTTTCAGATTTCTTTTCAATGAAGAATACTTGTTTTTTGATAGTTATTTGCTTCCATAATAATGAAACATACTCCCTCTGAATGGATTATTTTAGGCCAAATACTTTTTCTTGAACCTATCCAACTTCAGTTTTGAGTTTCAACGCGAAAACGCAAGTATCAATGCCAGGACGATAGCAGTAGCTATTTCAGGTCATTGTGGATTGTAGGCAAAGTTAAAAAAAAATGTCAGGTTTGCTAAGCTTTCGAATAATAGCATTTTCGTATAGCTGCTGCATGTAGAACTTGAAATGTAGAGCGTAAAATCATTTTATCCTACTAAGAGTTCTTGCTGAAATGATCTGGAGACTACAAAATTTTCTATGCCTCTTATTTTATCAGTAAGTAATACCTTTTATCTTTTCTTAGGAACTATCATTTTTGCGCTCTCTCGAGCCAATACTGAAGACAATGACACATATCAATATCTACACTACATCGCCATTAAGTATATGGAAAAAGACCCAACCCCACTGGGTTAATAAATATAAAAATATTTGATTTTTAATAACAATATTATTATCTTAAGTTTTGTAGTTACATATAGCAGACAGTCAGTAAATTATAGAAATGGAGATCTAAATTAAGATATTCTCTACATTTACTTACATAACCTCAAAACATTTCACTTTCATGTCATCAATATAGCATCAATATTATGTACAATTAATGAAAAATAGACGCATCATGATATTAACTATAATAATATTTAATTTCTAATGGTAATGATGTCATCAAACCACCTCAAGTTTCGTAGATTTGAATATCCAATACACAGCTGTACTCAGAAAATTATACACTGCAGAATCACTTTTTAATAACAAATTGAATTGAGCTCTAAATATGTCGGCAATCCTGCAGGTCATGGCCTTCGTGTAATAGCCTATTGTTTATTGTAGTGTGTGTTTTGTTCTGAAATTCAATCAAATCGGCCGTGATTAAAAAAAATTAGTTCTCAAAACTGACAACAGATGGATTTTGGAAAATAGGAAAATTATGTAGGAAAATTGACATTTCACTGAAAACTACTACTTTTCCGAAAAACTTTGGGTTGCAAGCTTCAAAATGAGGGGCCATTTATTAAAATCCGTTCAGCCGTTTTCCCGTAATATCCATTACCAGTTCAAATTATATATATAGATTTTAATTAATAATATGATCTATTCAAGCCTAGTTTAAGAAGAATTTACCTACCATAGGCTACTTATCGTCGGTTTAAATAAAAAAATATTACTCCTGAGAGAAAGGCGTACATAATGTACATAATGTATGTGTATAAACTTAGAACTGGGAAATTAAATAGCCATAAAGATAAACAAGTTGAGCTATAGTTAAGGGGAGTACCTAAAGGATAAATGCGTCAGGACGTCGATGACATGTACTTGCTTTGATAACAGTATGTGGCAATATACTTATGGAGCACCTGTATGCAGCAATGTCATTACTTGTATGTCTTTTGTTGACAATATATATATACATACAGTCCACACCTGTGGAGTAACGGTTAGCGCGTCTAGCCGCGAAACCAGGTGGCCCGGGTTCGATTCCCGGTCGGGGCAAGTTACCTGGTTGAGGTCTTTTCTGGGGTTTTCCCTCAACCCAATAAGAGCAAATGCTGGGTAACTTTCGGTGTTGGACCCCGGACTCATTTCACCGGCATTGTCACCTTCATCTCATTCAGACGCTAAATAACCTAAGCTGTTGATAAAGCGTCGTAAAATAACCTACTAAATACACATACATATAGAGGTTGCAAACCGGAAACAATATAACGTCCAAAATAATAAAAATATTAAATGAAGTCTGAAAAGTTGGAACTTAAAGGACTAAAGAGATGATTGATAGATAATCCCCAACATTCCTGAAATAGAGACAAGTCTGACGCTAATATTAGACAATATTATTAGTGTGTTTATAAAACAGTCAGTATTTCATAGTAAATCTTAACACGAGACTGGCTGCCACACACAATATAATGCGCAATAGGCTTAGGTAGACATTTATGGATATAGGGACACCTCCGAAATCTTCCAGAGGGGAAAAGAAACGCTCGGCTGAACAAGTAACTAATGGAGAGGTTCTAGAAAATGTTTTCAAAAATAAAAGGAAATATTTTATCAACAGTACTCTCACTAGAGGTTTTGATTTATCTAGACAAATTCAAAACTCGAGTGGGATTTAATTGACTATTACATGATTAGGAGAAAGTATATAAAGATTAGAAGAAATAAAGTGCTCTAATACAATAAAATATTAATTGACTTCCTGAAATTCTATTTCACTAATGTTAGCTTCACCAAAACGTTTGAACGGAGCCGCTATTTTCAGTTGACTGTCTATGCTGTAAACAAATGACGATTGAAAAGCATGTTTTATAGTATCGTGAAGAATTTGCAGTTTGAAATGTTGGCAAACAAAGAAACAAATGTTAGGGAGGTAATAAAAACAAGAAAAAGTATATAAAGATTAGAAGACAAAGTATTCTAATACAATAAAACAGATATTAATTGACTTATTAAAATTCTATTTCATTAATGTTACCATCACCAAAATGTTTGAACTAAGCCGTCATATTCAGTCTATGCGGGAAACAAATTACGATCGCAAAACATGTTTTATAGTACTGTAAATAATTTGCAGTTTGAAATGTTGGCAAACAAAGAAACATATGCTAGGGATGCGATAAAATTAAACAAATGCTAGGGATGCGATAAAATTAAACAAATGCTAGGGATGCGATAAAATTAAACAAATGCCAGGGAAGCGATAAAATTTTGCGATAAATGGCCATGATCGTTTGAAACACGTTCGTCCGTACCGTTTTATTGGTCAAAAGTAATATGACGTAGTTAAAGTGTAATAGTCTTATAAAATAACCTTTAAATTCAAACTCTAATACACATTTTGTTTTATTTTCTCGTCTTTTTGTTGAATGCTGCTTCCGAGTTTAAATTTTTTGAAATAAGGTTACGACTATAAAATCTAATTCTGAAGGTTAGCTGCTTCAAAAGTCTGAATTTGTTTTAAAACTAAAGTTCATTTATATTTCAGAGTGGTGCATTCTAGTTCGAAAAAATTTTTGCTGCCGTGGTCGTTCAGTAATATTGATCACCACCTCATCGCCATTTATAAGTTCTTGCAAGACATCTGTAATACCCATGTGTATAGCGGGAACCGCCATCTTGCACTGTTGAGTCTTGAACTACAGTTTAAACGGCAGAGGATTGTCGATCAAGTTAAACTCAAGTTAAGTCAAGATTAACTGGTAGTTAAGGTTTATAATACTAAGCAGAACAAAAACTTGAGTTTAAACTGAACGTAAGGTTTAAACGGCATTTATAATACCGGCCCTTAGAGGATGACCAGGCAGGCCAAGGGTTACATACGTGAGGTAACTGACATGAAGTCAGAAAATGGAAACGTTGTTGTGAGTGGCTTAAGACCGACAGCAAAAGAGGAAGCGGTAGCGTGGCCTATCATAGATTTATGAGGTTACCTAGGTAACTATTATACAGGGACATCACTTTATTTTTACCAACATTTTTAACATTAACCTGGCTATACTCGTTTGAAACACTATTGCCCCCTTCCATTACAGGAGTTTGATGTTACTAGTGCAATATGTAAACAAATCATTTTACTAGGTATAGGAGGAGAGAAAATTAGTGTATCCATTTATGTTGTAGGGAAATACGATATTACGATTTTCAATTTGATCATCACTTTTACGGAATTTATCAAAATACAGTAGAGTAGTAACATTTTTCTAAAAACTCAACTATTCAGGCGGCTATGTTCGTTATGTAATACCTACTTTATTTAGCATATTAATTATTGGTGTTAACATACAATATAGAGAGTGCATTTAAATTGATGGGGTCATAAGTAAAGGGCTGTAAGTGCACTTAAGTTACTTTTGAGAAAATGGGGTTTAAATATTTAAACTTTCGTAAAACCGGTGAAATTTTTATTTAAATTTTAATGTGTGATGCGATTAAAATATCCCTTTGCCACTAAAATTTTAGATGCTTTTGCTTACACTGGATGCACTTAACTCATGTTATTACAAATGTCACTAGCATTCCTTTGCTTCTAGCCACCTCAATTCAAAAAAAGCTAATTTGGATTTTTAAACAAGTTACTGAAAATTGTTGCCGTTCATTACAATGTAGGCTTCAATTCAGTACGTATATTATTAAAAACATTTTGAAGCATATTCTCTGAAACTGAATTTATCGTTTCTTGAATTTAAATTTTAGTACGATATTATTAATATAGGTTCTTTCTTCTATAGAAAACGCAACCATATTTATGAAACACACTATACACTGCAGTGTTTACTTCACTGCTTGAAGACTTCGAATGCAACAGCGGCCGTAAGTTTGTGTGTCTGACAGGGAGCAAGGACATTAGTGAAGGGGTGAGAGTGAAGTACATTCAGAAATGCAGGTACAATAAAAATGCAAGTAAAAATAAAATGATCTCCCTGTAGAACTGGATGTTTATATATTAATTTCCCCTTCGAAATATTACTTCATGTGCTGCTAGTTCTATAAATTACTATGAAATTAAGAAACTAAATATTGAAAGTCAACAATCACCAACGACAACATGAATGAAACTGTAGCTAACATAAATAAAATAATCAACACTAGTAGCATTAGCAATCATGTGTTAAGACAGTCATGTCAACTGCTGCCCATAGGCGCAAGCGCGCGCTTTAGAGCCCAGGAGAGCCTGAGCGCTCTACAGCGGAAAGGAAAGAGACAGACGAAAGAGGTGGTATATGCCGGTTGGTCGAGCTATATACAGGATGGCCAGCACTGATTCAATAAATAAAGGGAAGAGAACTTATTAAAACTGTATCCATGTAATTTTTTTATATTTGTCTGAGAAGTATAAGTGCATTATAAGAATGTAAGTTTTAATTTTAAAAGTCATTTTTTAAAAGTTTGCTTTTTTATTCAAAAGGAATACTTTCTCAACTTCTTGTACAGAAAAGTTCAATTTTCAGATGTTTATTTAGTAGCCTTACAGGTACTGAAACTATGTCTTCGTAAATCTAATATATCATAAATATTGTACGTATTACTAAAAACAGTGTATTTAAAATTTCCAAAATATACGCATGGAAAATGTTTGTAAGGAAATGAATTAACAAAGCAACTAACTGTTACATCATAAACAAAAGATATATGCCCACGTGTTGTAAAAACGTCAGCTCTATAGCTTCAGCACATTTCGAGAAAATAATTTAATATTCTGATGATAGGAAGTTGCGCACCAATATCACCTTAAAAGCATAATGCGGTAAGAGTTTTGTTATGTACAGTCAAAACATATACCTAGGTAACTTTGCTTTGTACTATAATATTGTTTTGATTAGTTTATTGATTACTTTTATAAGGCTAAAGATACTATCAATATAAATTCCAACTTATCATGTCATACTCAATCTCTTTCTTTGGAATATCACTTTCTTTAAGAATGATGTGTTTCATCCACTTAATACAGTATAATTATACTACTATGGAATTTAGGTGAATATTCCTTCTTAACTCTTTATTATGTTATTAAGATTTAAAACACAACTGCAATATTAAGAAATCAGTGTTAATACTTTTGTTTTATACAGACCATTTAAAAATATCAAACAGAAAGAAGCCATATAAAAATAACGACATAAAATTTCACGTTCCGTGTGAAGTTTGTGCACTACTATTTTCTTAATCCAACAGGTTGCTTATTCATATATTCCTCCTTCCATACCTAGCGCTTGATGCCCGCGAAAGACGTCAATGTCAGAAAAATGCGCTTGCTTTGACATCACTGTGTTAAGACATCAACATTTGTTAAGCATTTAAAATTCGTTTCGTGATCATACGGGAAGAAATTCTTTACTCCTGTGCATATTATAACAGTAATATTAGGGGCAAATTAATGTACGTCATACTGTATAACCTAGTGACTTGCATTATGTGTTTACAATTTTGTTAATAATCTCTGTGTGTTTGAACCCGGTATGTTGGTATGTGTAGTTGAAACGAATACATCATATCCTACCCTGCGGAAAACTGATTCATGAGAACGGCACAAGAACTGTTTTCCGAGGACAATAGGTGTTACGCATGACTGAAAGTGCATCTATAATCTATTTGAATAACATGTGGCGTGACCCACATTCAACTGTCACGGATGCAGCTCAGGCACGTTACTATGGAAACACTCTCTTCAGAATATCAAGCAGTATCAATGCTAGGGTAATAGTATAAGTTTTGTAAAACCTAATTCTATGTGGATTAATTAATTTTTAGAAGGTAGATAGTAACATTGGTGTGCAATTTAATTATTTAATTGCCTGCATTTAGGCCTACATTAAGTACGGTAGTTCGTCCTACGAGCGTTAAAAATAAGTATTAAATTATTCCGTTCACAGTTATCAAATTGATCGTTACACATCACTTGTTAAGGCTACGTTAATAATAAAAATTTCCCTCTTAGTGTTGTAAGTTATTCAGCATGTCCTAACATTTATTTTCCAGTTTTTATTTTTTCGCTATCCTTATTAATGTCATATTCTGTTTCAAAATTGAGGAGCTTCCTGAAAAACCACCTCAGTAAAAAAAAAAAAAAAAAAAAAAACTTTGTTTTGAGAAAATAACCGATCAAAGAAATGGAGACAAAATGTTTTGTTAATAAAATTTTGTTAGTTGTGAATGTAGCCATTCTTTAAAATAGTTAATATTATTCGATTGTAATTTAATGTTTATGCTCGACCATGCCGAAATGTAGTAATTATACACCTGGTAGCAGCCCTTTAATGGACCTCATTAAAGTACAACTATTCATTAAAGTTCAGGTGTTTCCACCAATCAGAATACCATTGTCAGCAATTATGAAAGCGCAAGCATCGATTATTCTCGGATATGCAATCGAAATACAACTAGCGAAACGTCACGTAGGCTGGAAATCCAATACTGCCGCAGAAGGTTATGTTCTGTTACCATAATAATTAGCGTTAATTGTAAATAATATTCAAATAAATTCAATTTGTGATCTCGTTTTTCAATGTCTAAATCAATTTCAATGTTATATCAAGATTAATGATTATTTTACTCTAGATTATATCAAGGTCAATGACATTTGTTTCTCGGAAAAATCGATACTTTCGCGTCTGCACACATCTCAAAATTTACAAGATATTGCACAAGGTCAGTTCCGCTCCAGTCAGATAAGAATAACATGAATACTAAATAATTTCAAGTTAGAAATATGGTGGAGCATAAAAGTCGTATGAAACTTGCCTATAATGGTAATTAAGACGCTCGTATGAAAATTATGAAACTCGCTTGCGCTCGTTTCATAAACATATCCTTAATTACTCCTTATTGGCTCGTTGCATAATGTACTATAATATTATTCCATTGTAGTTTAATATTTAAATTTCTATAAGAAATTAAGATACTACCATAATAAAGACATTTTTAGAGATAGGCCTATAGCTGAAGACGTTTTTCTATTAATCCATTTATTCATGAGAAGTGTGAACTAAGTGTTTTTATTACAAATTATATATACAGGGTGATTCACGAAGATTTACCGTCACTTAAGGAGCTTATTTATGAAGACATTCTGAGCAAAAAATGTCATATAAACATTTGTCCTATTTTACTACAGTTCCTTGTCCGCTTTTACTCTTTCCTTTGCAACTCCATTTAACCTTCTTCGTTGTACTTCTCAACCTACTATTTTTCCTTATTCTTACTTGTCCAATTATCAGACTTCTTCTTCTTCTTTTCTTCTTTTCTTCTCCTTCTCCTACCCTGCCATATTCTCTCAGTTTCTTATCTACTAATTCTCTTTCTCTTCTTGTGCCATCAAATTATTGTCTTTCCTTTATATCTCATCCTACTTCGCCTTCTGCTACGATTTTCTAATTCTTTCACTCCTTCTGCTTTTCTTCCCTCTCTTTCACCGATCCTCCTCCTTCTAACATATATCGACAGAAATAGTAAAGGTAAACTGTCTAATAGAGACCATGAAAGGCCCTTACGTTGGCGGTATATTAAAGCTGATACTTCACGAGACTATGAGTATAAGTGGGATGTCGGTCCTACCTGTGGGAATCCATCGCACCCTAGAAAACACCATAATTCTCATCTCTGTTCGATGCTCTCGTAATTGACAAAAATGAGAAAATTAATATTGCCCATTTTTTGCTTTTGTGTGTTTGTTTTCGTCCTTACCTACATTTTGCTCTCGTTTTCTTTGTTTTTTCATCAGTTACTTTGAAAAAACTGTCTTTCATCCTTTAACATGAAAGATTACTTCAAGACTGTGACAAGTTGCAATTTTAAATTGAAGTATTGATAGCAAAAATTGGACAGTCCAAAAATTAAAAATGTTGAGTATAGTACAGTTCACTTCACTTCATTTCAAGCGGAATGTACTGACATAACAAGTTTGTACAAAAACCGAATTTGTGCCATTGAAATGAGTGTTTGAAAATGTAGCGTTTCTGCAAGAAACGGATTAGTCCAACGTTCTTCTAGCAAAAGACGTCAAGTCACAAACTTATCCGGTTCTTGTTAGAAAATGTCATTAAGATTGCATTAGTGTTGTATTCTTTGTTTCATCGCCATATTAGCTGTTATTACCGGCGTTATTGGTTAAATATTTTATTTTACAAATTAATGATCATCAAAATGAACCAGATTAAATATGAAATAGCCAAAGAAGAAGAAGAAGAGGAAGAAGAAAACGAAGAAAAAATAAGAAATGCCAAAGTTAAAGGTGAAGAACATATAAATCATGTTGGGAAACTGATTCCAATACATGTGAAAACAGCGATAATAATAAATGAGTGTAGTGCTGAAAGGTACTTGTGCAGGTATGAATATATCACACTCGTGAGTTTTAGTTCGAACTTAGGGTTAAGATACAAATTAGATTTACTTTAAATGCCATTTTAAGTGATCGTGCTTCATTTAATTTAGGATTCTAGTTATTATTATTATTATTATTATTATTATTATTATTATTATTATTAGTAATTGTCATTATTGAGTGTAATTAGTTACCACTGCCACCGGGTATTTATTACTTATATTATTGTTACCCAAATATTGAAACCCTATTTTACCTTTGATATATTAGGGTTGTAGTTTGTTACAAGTGAAATACATTATGTAGTGATAATATGCAATTTTAAAGAATTAATATTAAGTCTGAGTCATAGTTACAATATAAATACGCTAATTAAGAGACAGTAAACAATACTAAATACGTTATGCAATAATTACTTTCAGTTAAAACAAAATGAAATAAAGTAGAAAATTATAATCGAAGGTGTAGAGAAATTGCAAGATTATTACAACAATTTGTCATTTTATACATAATTTTAAGCAATAGTAATGAGATAATGCACAGAATTGGCTTAGTTACAAATAAAACACCTATTATATAGTTGGTTTGCGATAGTAAAAAAATAAAAAAAAATTACTTATGGTTACAAACTATATACCTGTCATCAAAAACTGAACAATAGTAAAATATATAATACAAACATAGTTATTGTTGTTATTACTATTATTATGTCCCAAAGAGAGACACCTTGTTTTAGATAGTGCATTAGGATTTTACACCGGGTATTTATCTATTTGCAGCGTGAATAAATATATTCATAGATACAACAACAACAACAACAATAATAATAATAATAATGATAATAATAATATTTTGATTGAGCATAGATTACTGTATTGTTATTAGAATAACTATATTTCGGTACTTGATATATCTGACGTGCTATAAATTCAAACGGTGAAGGTTACAAATTTAGAAAGAGAAAAATATAAACATAATATTTTTTTCTTGTTAAGGAAATCATTCCAAAATTTTTTTGGTCTAATAAAACACTTATAAAGTATTTATTTGTATGCCGATAAAGTTGACAATATGAATGAAACATGATTTCAAATACATACTTTTTGTCAATTAACGTGTGTACATATAAAATTTTCTGCAAAAAGTGGATATGTCCAAATGCTCCCCCCCATCCAAGAAACCATATAAATGAGAACAGTGAAACTTTTTACCAAAGTTGGTAGATATATGAGATACCTGTATAAAATACATCGTATGAGCAACGTGAGGGACAGTTTTTTATTTTGGATATGTCCGGTTTTTACTATCAACCCTTCAAATGTATAGACCTACATATGTCGTAATTCCTTGATGTGTCATATATTGTGTATTCCTTCACGGTTAAAATTAATTTCATTTCATCTGTATGAATCTGAATTATTTATTTCACTTCGGAATCGGAGACAAATTAAACATAGGAATCGTTGGCCTATTCTTCATTGATGTTATTAAAATGAAGACTTTACGAATTTTAAACATTCTGTTAGAGACTTCAGGAATAATACTACTATAACATATTATACTCTTCACAACATTTTAAGATGAAATTGAAAAGGAAGCACTCATTTCGAGAGTTTACATTATTTTGTAAAATTAAACATTACGGCTAACTTATGAACTATAATATTATACTCAATACATAGCACAAAAACAAGGTAACATCGTTCACTGTTCAACTTTGCTAATGAAATAGTAAACAGTCTTCCAATTACGTTTGCGGTACCCATTGCAGTTGTGGTTATGTGATTAGCAATGCACGGTTTGAGATACTGAATTAACCATTAACTAACCCAGTGGGGGTAAAATGTCATATAAGTTGCTCTAAATTATGTGTTTAATGGCCTATGTTTTTACACGCTGTGTTTTTTCCATATTGTACATTGGTTCCCTAATTTCAGTGCATTACATCCCCAGATAACTGTGTTCCACAAACAGGGGTATGTCAATAGACCTTAATATGCGTATTACAGCGTGGGACACACCCCAGTACATACAAACATGATAGATTTTTAATATGTATCTGTATATATCATGTATATACTGCAAAGATCAGCCAAAACAGTCCACTATTTTTATAGAAGCTAGAATCAAAGCAATACTTCTCATACTTAAAGATAATGCTTCCCAGGATTTTTAATTACACATTACTTTAATTATAAATGAGAAAAGTATGGTCTAGAATATAAAATAAATAAATATTATAAAGTAAAATGACATGAGTGGAGATTTTACACCATGACAACACTATAAAAAAGAAACGTTTCGAATAGATATCGGCAGTGAAAATGAATAGAAGGTTCAAGAGCATTGATCTTTTTACGCCTTCTTATTTTTTACTATTATCCAGTAAATGTAATACATGACAGGGATGTTGATTTAATTGGGGAAGGAATTTTAACTGAAGACAGAGATTTCTTCTTTCGCAGTTTTAAATCTTTAGGTCATAATGAACGACGACATTATGGACATATCATGGTGCAGTGACAATGGAACATAAAGTTTTAGACTGATATCTCTGCAGTGTTTCAATGATTGAGTTGCTAGCGGCTCCCCACTGTTGGATATCGTATTGTAATGTATTGTATTGTATTGTATTTATTTATTATACTCCAATTTTACAAAGAACCCTATTTTACCTGAGACAGGTATGTTAGGTTAAAAATACATAATAGTAGGCTAATAATAATAATAATAATAATAATAATAATAATAATAATAATATGATTCTCTGTCTGAATTAGTCTTACGTGTCAATTATGAAATTAATACAATTTAACAAATCTATATATTCAGCAAATCTGTACAAAGTTTTTTAAGTTAAACACATGAATGAATGAAATGGAATGAGTTGAAATTAAATCCTAAAATACAATCTTATATTTCTATTAATTAGTTTCATGAAATGTATGCTATATTATAACCTAAGCAAATATCTAATCCTAATATTCACTAGAATCTAGTTTAAATTTCTGTGGGTTGAAATATTACACAGTTTTCCGTTAAACATTGTTGTCACAAGCAATTTTTAAATTATATACATCACAAACACAAGAACACAAAAATACATCGCACTAACATACGAAAAAAAAAAAAAACGCACATACTTACTACCTACATTCAAGAAATTAAATTACAACATCCCATACAGAACAAATAACACTCTACAAAAGCATCTCAACACACAAACAACACAAACAAACAAATACAACCACACAGGCGTATACAAACTCAACTGTGACACCTGCATTCACATTGGACAAACAGGCAAATCTTTCTTACAAAGAACACATCACACCCATAACAAAATTACAAAACACCTCCACATATGCAGAACACATCACAAATGCTAATCACACCCACAGAGATATCACCACAGACATGGAAATATTACACATCCAACCAAAAACGCCAGAACTAACACAGTAGAACAATATGAAATATACACTCAAAAAACACATCCCAACGAAATTGTCAACACACAACTCAACTTCAAAACACATACACTCTTTGACTCTACACTATACCACAGGAACACACCCTCACAGGAAACAAAACAAGTGGCGAAAAAAATAATAAAAATAATAATAATAATAATTCAGTGGATATATACAAATTTTATCATGTGTTCAGATTACAACTTTTGTGAAAATAATTTACATATCTCATAAAATCTTGATAACAGCATTTATTTCGGAACACTTGTATTGGTGGGGAGTACTTGGTGTCGCACCTGTCTGATCGACAAACTAGTTCAAGACGTTGCAGTTCAAATTTGTGACACTCAAATAACAAATGTTGGACTGTTTGCAGGGAGTCATCACATGCACAAACATTTCCACCTTCTGTTTCTATCTTGAATCTTTCTTGAATAACCAAACTTGCCATGTCCAGATATGAACTGAGTAAGAACAAAGTTTGGTTGCATTAACTTAGAATTTAGTCTATCGTATATGGTAGGGAAGTATAATTCCCTAGTTAAGGCTTCCTTTGTGCTGCGAACCCAGTAATCATTCCATTCATTAATTACACGTTCTTTTAAACACTTCTTCACATAAGATATAGGACATTTTGTGTACATATATTCCAGATCCGAAGCGGCAGCTAGAATATGGAACATGTAAAAAAAAACTTAATAGTACTACAAAGTCTTAATTATAGTCACAATCTAGTTGAGTTATATGCAGAAGAGTTTTACAATATACTAGTACAACACAAGGGGTTAGTATCGATAATTAATACAAGACAGAAATATTCATGCAGCCTTATTGAATGTCACGAATTCACCTACAGAATAGAAGGCGTCAGAAATTAGATACTTCTTTAATTTTACTCTCAATAATCTTATGTTTTGAGTTCGAGTTTTTATATGCACAGGAAGGCTACTGTCGTATAACGTACTCCTTTTTGAAAGCACGATAGACTTGCCGATGGAATATGAAATTCAATTCTTTGACGGTATTTATGCCATGATTTGTTGATCACAATTTTTCACGATGGAAGTTGATGAATCAAAAATTACACTGGCAAGCCATGGGCATGATTTGTAGTTTTTTTTTTAAATTGTCCTACACGATTCTCTAGTATGATTTGAGGCTTTCTCGGCGTTGGTTCCTAATATGTTTTCGCGGGATATCAGCCGAGTTAAGATTTTGGAATGCTCAAAGCTTTCGACTGCTATCTCTACAGCCATCTTCAGGGAAGTGATGTCCGAACAGAAAGTCGAAAGGTAATATAGACAATTAACGGCCCCGGATTGGCCGATCCGCCAACCAATCCCGTTTCACCTGAAACAGCCTAACATCTATTGTTACATAGTTACATTGTTTTTAAGGTAATGATATTTACTATCTCTTGTATAGATCTAATAGCAAAACATGCTGAATTTAGTTTGGGAGTAATTTTTTAAATATGATTTTTCCAATTTAACATATTATCCATTGTAAGCCAATAAACTGGTTGTTGTTTCTGTTAGAGACCTGTTGTTAATTATTGAGCTTCAAATTTGCGGGGTGAATTTGAGCTGGATTTAAATTGGATTGCGATTTTTTTACAATAATTTAATACTAATTTAGTGGCTGATAACGAACCACATATTTAGAGGAGAACTGCCTCTGTTGAAGATTGGAATGTGTTGGAGTTATTGACTGTAATTACTATACTTGTGTCATCTGCAAATAATATGGGATGACGTCATATTTTATTAGGGGGGAAGATCATTTATGAACACTAGATTGGTTTCAATGTAATTTTACGAAAAACAAGTTTATTTTGTAATGACAGATTTGATTTAGGTCCCAATAACCAATAGATTGTGACGTTTTTTAAATTTAATTTTTTGCGTTTAATTTCAATACGTTTACGCCACGTTAATCGGCGATCTAAAAGCATATCTAAATATTTAACATCGTCCTCTTTGCGAAGTTCTTTTTTGTAAAGCGTTACAGGACAGTTTTCAGTTCTGGTTCCAAAGATAACATGAACTAATTTGTTATCATTCCCTTGTATTCTCCATTTAGATACCCAGTCTTCTGTTTCTTTCAATTCATTCTGAAAATTTTCAGATGCTGTTGACTGACCTTCAAGTGAAGCAAGAATAGCAGTGAATGTAGCTACCAATACTATACATATGAGTTCAGAAGATTTTATATTTAACATTATAAATCTTCTATAATTAATTTTATAGAATGACATGATTCATTTCGAAAGAAAAAACGGTTATAAGTAAGTTCCGGAGAGTCACTTGTTTTAAAAACACAATCGCACTGAACAACAATCAATAACGTAATAACTTAAAAACAATTTACAAAAAATATAAGCTCATTCCTCACAAATAAAATTTTTGAGAAAAAGTAAGTACAAACTTATTTAGTTGGTTATTTAAAGATGCTGTATCAAATACTCGCTTATTTAGCGTCGATGGAATTGGTGATACCGAGATGGTATTTGGCGAGATGAGGTCGAGGATTCGCCACAGATTACCTGACATTCGTCTTACAGTTGGGGAAGTCACGGAATAAACTCAACCAGGTAATCAGCTCAAGCTGGAATTGAATCCACTCCTGCTGGGTAACTTTCGGTGCTGGACCCCGGACTCATTTCACCGGCATTATCACCTTCATTTTATTCAGACGCTAAATAATCTATATGTTGATACAGCGTCGTAAAATAACCTAATGAAATAAAATCCACACCTGAGCGCAATTTCGGATCCGCAGGCAAGCGACTCAAGGACTGAGCTATGCCGGTACCTCAAATTATAAACTACCATATCATTAACATATTATCTTGAAACATTTGTAATGAAATTCCAAAAACGATAAAAGGAATTGTATATGAAGAAATAACTAATCGCTATACTTCAATCTAGATTGCTAATAAATATATGATATACAGTATATTCAATGAGGAAGACAGATTTTAGAAGGGGGCAATTGCTAACCGTTTTTCATTTGACTGGAAAATATCTGTTCCCAAATCGAAGACACTTTATTGCTTTTCACTAAAGATGTCTCTGACTTTGAAACGCTTTGTTATTTTTTGTAAACAATATCTCAAGTTAGAGCAGTCTTTTCTTTAAAATGTTAGATTTGAATGCGGGATTGTTGAAGAAAATTCTTCAAAAGTTATCGGTCAATGAATTCAGCAACTTTTTAAAATAATATTAAAAATGACAAAGCCTACAAAATAATAAAGACTATTGAATACAGACTCAAAATGAAGAAATATATTGTTTCTCATGAATACTAATAATAAATCTGTAACCAAATTTTTCTGGTAATTTTCGCTTTTCCAAAAGTAATTGGTGTTAACATGTTAATTAATCATCCTGAGACCAAAAATCGTTTTTTTGACATTTTTGTTTGTATGTCTGTCCGTCAGTCTGAATGTTTGCTACTTTTTCACGAGATAATGGCTCAACCGATTTATATGAAAATTGGAATATAAATTAAGTTTCTTGTAACTTGGATTTTAGGATATATGTCTTTCAAAACACTTTATTTGAAAGGGGAGATATAAGGGGGCCTGAATTAAATAAATCGAAATATCTCGCTTATTAATGATTTTATGAAAAATATTACATAACAAAAGTTTCTTTAAAACGATTTCCGATAAATTTTATTCTATGCAAAATTTTGGTAGGACCGATATTACAGTATTATGATGTACCGAAGTACAAAATGATAAAGTAAAAAAATGACTCTTCATTTATTTAAGGCAGCTTTGGAGTCCATGTACAATAATCGGATTAATATTTTTTTATTTTATTGGGTTATTTTACGACGCTGTATCAACATCTAGGTTATTTAGCATCTGAATGAAATGAAGGTGATAATGCAGGTGAAATGAGTCCGGGTTCCAGCACCGAAAGTTACCCAGCATTTGCTCATATTGGGTTGAGGGAAAACCCCGGAAAAAACCTCAACCACGTAACTTGCCTCGACCGGGATTCGAACCTGGGCCACCTAGTTTCGGGCCAGATGCGCTGACCGTTACTCCACAGGTGTGGACTCGGATTAATATACGGATAATCCGATATATGTTTATAATATACTAAATATTATTATATTATAAAGAGAGAGTGTTTGTGTGTTTGTATGAGACAATCAAAAGAAAATATTTAATAGATTTAAATAATTCTTTCATCATTGGAAAATGTAGTTCCTTTAGATGGACGTAGGCTTTATGTCATTACAGAAGCTTATCAGTGAATCGAGGACTAGACACAAATGTATATAAGGTAGGACTAAACAGGACCTTACGTACAGAAAACTTTATATACTGTCGAAACTAATAATTAGGTATATGTACTGTAGTTAAATTTAATGCTATTTGAGGTACCGTACTGAAATTTGATGTCTGATTTGCGTTGCGTTTTTTTATGAAAGAATGAAAACCAGAGATGGAATAATTTTACAAATATACACGCTACACATATCAAGTATTAATTATTCAGTAACATAACAGTAGATATTTTTAGTGCTTAATTCCGTATTTGGGTGAGCTACGGTAATAATGTATACTTAATAGGTAAGAGTTCTATGTAGTGCACAATACTACATATTGAATAATTAACAAACCAACATCTTTAGCATGACATGTGGTATGTAGGCCATCTCAAACCCCTAACTCCACCCCTCTGAGGGCGAGATCTTATATATTCGGTCAGTTATGGTCAAATGTTACAATAAAAACAATTAACAACAGAAGTATTTCGTTAACAACGTCATACAATACCAGATGACACTATTTATGAAACGTAATAAGCGAGTTTGAAATACGACTATTTGGTCCGTTAGAGTTTCATCCGTTTTCGCTGACAAGAATAATTCGGTTTCAACATTTTTTTGTAAATTATAGTCCTGTCGCTCTAATCGTGAATTGTCCGATGCAGCCAATCGCGTTTTTTCGGAACATTTCAACCTTGTGCGTCTTGTTATAACGCTGATTATTGAATTCTTGAAAACGGACAATTGATAAATATTATTTATAATTAACGCTAATCGAACATTACCTTCTGCCATTTTAGCTCTTTTTCGTTTCGTTTTCGAGCATATCCGAGAATAATCGAAGACGTTATTTAACCACTGACCTTCATTTGCTGAATTAACCTTTCGTTTGATTTATTATCATAGGTGCTACGACATGATAAAGTTTTAACGTGTAAATACATTTCGGCATGGTAGCTCGGCAATGAAAGAACAAAAATAGAACGATACTAACGTCGTACAATACCAGATGAAACTTTATGAAGCCTTCACTTTGAAATACGACTATTTGGTCAAAGGGCGAGTCACGCCGGAAAATAATTCAACATGTCGGGACTATAGTCTTGAATACTTTGCGCTGCTGGAAAAGTTTTTCTTCCTGAGATTCAAGAACATCCACAACCAATTAAAACTTAGGTAGGTACTTATAGTAGTACATCCGTTACCAACACACGTTTTAAATAATATAGGGCTGTTCAAACCTTATTTCAAATGGTATAGTTTGTTGACAAAGCCTTCTTCCAGCTGAGAGTAACAACCTTCAGTTCTTACAAATATATTCTATTTCAGACGCTGTTAGGTCTAACATAATACCAAGCTTAAAAGTAGAATTAATCGAACAACTCCAGAACCCATTGCATGGTAATAACAGTTACATTCATAGTTCTAAATACAACTTTGAAAGTAATTCAGGAGCAAATGATTATAATTGATAATAAATTAATTATTCACTAACAATAACAAAGCTGTATTTGGAAATAGGTGGTACATTCATTAAGTTCTGAGACTGAGGGCATACTGGCGGTGTGGTGCACCAGAACGGATAGGTGGCGCCGTGATATGGTACCTTGTCAGTTAGTCTCTCGTCCCAGCATCATACAGTTACGTGCATATAGTGTAAGCAGAACTACGGTCTTTGTTGTGACGGTGATTTGAATGCGCGCGTCGGAACTCGAGTATGTTGCAGTTTGAGCAACGGGCAAACGTCACGTTCTGTCAGAAATTAGGCGAAACTGCTATAACCGATCATAACTGGAGACGAAACATGGTGTTTCCTTTACGATCCGCAACTGAAGCGACAATCCGCCACCTGAAAACGCCATTATTTCCACGACAGAAAAATCCGCAACAAGACAGGTCAAAAGGCAAGGTGATGCTTTAACAGTTTTTTTATTCAAATGGAATTGTTCACATAGAATTCATCCCACAACGTGCAACTGTAGACAAGATCCTCTACAAAGAGATTCTTGGCCGTTTACGCGATTCAATACGTCGTAAGCGTCCTGAGCTTTGGCATAGAAGAATTGGCTGTTGCTACACGACAACGCCCCTGCACATCGCTCCATCGTTGTCCAAGAGGAACTTGCAAGGCAACAGGTCGCTGTTTTGCCACACCCTCCGTACTCACCTGATCTCGCACCATGCGATTTTTTTTCTTTTTCCCCTCATAAAATCAATCCTACGTGGGCGTAATTTTTATGCGGCCGAAAAGGTCATGACTACCACAAGAGAAGCCGTACGGCATCTTCTTGCCAACATCTTTCAGCGGTGTTTCCAGCAGCTACACCAACGTTGGCAGACGTGCATAGCGGCCAACGGCGACTATATTGAGGGAGGATGTCGATCGGTTTAAGTATACGCCGTATCACGCGGCATCTTCTGAGACATCCGGATTCTTGTGGGAGTCTACCCTTCAGGCGTCAGTGTCAGAACTTAATGACTGTACCACGTATAACAGATTTAAGTGAATGATATTTATTTATAACAAGTGCAGCGAAGCTAGTTTACAATATCATCTATAACTGGATAAGGGCAAAGTGAAAAACTTCATTGTGGGAGCCATAAAATGCGGCCTCCCATATCGCTTTATGTAAAACTTCAACGTCTTCATAAGTATTAAAAAAGGGTTGCAAAAATTTTGAATATTCTGAGTATGGAGTAAACTGCTTTAGGACTTAAAAGAAATGTGTCTAGAATGTTGACGTTCAAAGAAATGAAGCCAAAGATCTCTGCTACATATAGCCTACGTTGAGAGATCATGAATTGCATGCAGCTTTGTCATGGAAGGCCGTCGGCTGCTCATTATATGGGATGGCTTCAACGCCAGGAGGGCAGTCATTTCCTCAGCTCTACTAACATACATTTTCGGCAAGTGAATCGCGTAACTTCATTTCATGCCTTATATCGCTACACAAAAATATTGCAACATAAATCAACGTAAGCTTTATTTTCGGTATAAGTGGGCCCTTTAGAAGCTTTTGCTGTATATATGTATTCCTTTCTTCCACTTGCTTTTATCTTGGGGCTTGTTCCTTTATACATGGCTGGTGGCGGATAAATTGAGGTCATTTTGACAGGTCAGAGGGTAGTGAAGTGGCAGGGGATTTATTTACTGAGCATACCCATCCCGCAAGGAATGTGATGGGCGGTCGGGAGAAAAGGAGCAAATAAAGAATTGGAAGTGGAGAGAGGATGAAAATACAAAGAGAAAGTAAGGGACAAGGATGGAGAAGTTGTTATGTAGCGGTGGTGTGAGATGTGGGGGTAAGAGGGGGGGAGATAGCTGAGCGCGAGAACGAAAAACAACAATGATAGGGTTGAAAATAGGAATTTGTGTTGGTTCGAGGCGATGTGATGGGAGTAAATGTTGAGACATGCTTCCCTCAGAAGCGTCTAACATATGATCCCTGAAAAGTATGACAGCTAGGGTGAAATATTTATTCGGTTAGATCACGTAATTTAGAAAAAGTCTTCATTCAACACACAGCCAGCAGGAACCAAGTGCACTGGTGCCTCAGTTCTACGAATATATTACTCTTACAAAATAGCATACATCCATTTAACTCAACTTACGTCTTCTTGCTACACTTCTGCAGATACAGCTCTCTCTCCTTCTTCCTGAGAATGTCATTTTTTTGTTTCTTTCAGTCATCTATATTTTAGTAAAGTATTATTTCTTAATACAAGGACACAGTACATCAGTTATTCATAGATTTCAAAAAAATATACGATTTGCTTAAGAGAGTAGTTTTATACAGGGACATCATTTTATTTTTACTGACATTTTTAATATTAACAAGGCTATACCTTTAGAGAACCGGAAACACAGATTGCTACCCCCTTCCACGACTGCAGTTCAATGATACTGGCGTAAAACACAAACAAATCACTCTACTAGGTATAGGAGGGAAGAAAACTAGTTAATCCATTTACGTAAAATAGGAAATATTGCGATTTTGAGTTTGATCATTTTGTTTAGGTTTTTGTTTAATCTAAATACAGTACTGTATTAACAATGAGTGTTTTTACTCACGAACTGAGCTATCCATGCGAACGTATTCATTATGCAGTGTATATTATACTGTCTGCAGCACATTAGCGTACAATATAGAGAATGAAGTTAAATTCAAAAATAATCTTAATATGGATAATTAAACATATTTTTGAAAATGGTCGCCGTTCATTTCGATACAGACTTCAGTTCTTTTGTGTATATTATCGCACTAAAGACTATTGTACCTAACTCTAATTACCAGTTTCGTCCTTCGTACTAGTAACTCATGTTGAAATAATTCTGTATCTACTCTATAAAAGAGTACCTTACGTACTGTAAATTCAATCTTCACTTCTGCCCGATCCGCACAGACAAAATTACTCAGATATGCTATCTACTGTCCGTCCAAGTGGTTATGTCGCAGGATCGTAGAAAGGGGGGAAATCACGTGACAGTTAATTACTTAACGAGATCCTTTTATTTAATTTTTTTAAACAGTTGTATAATATTACGTAAACTTCGAACTCCTAACAGAAATTAATGTTTTCAGAAAAGAGCTAAGGCAGCCCAGCCACTAGTCTTTGTAGAGGGACGAGCAGAAGCAGGTGGTGGAAATCAGGATGCGACGTAGGCAAACGAACGACAGTACCTGTGCGAAAATATGATTCAATATTGAAAGCTGTTTCGTCACTGGAAAAAACGAACATATTTCTGGAACGTACTATACTCACTAACTCAGTACTGCTTACTATATGCGGCCTCAGTTCTGTGTGCAGGACAGATGGAACTTCATTATTAGAAGGGGTGGGAGTGAAGTACATTAAAAATCTCAAGTACAATAAAAATGGAAGAAAAAATAAAATGACGTCCCTGTATAATATTCTTATTGTATTTGATATCCCAAAAGAACTAGATAGATTAATTAAAACGTGTCTCAGTGAAAAGTACATCAAAGTCCGTATAATCCAGATTTTGTCGGATGTTTTTCCAGTTCACTGCGGGCTAAAGCAAGGAGACGCACTATCACCTTTACTTTTTAACTTTGCTCTAGAGTATGCCTTTAGGAAAGTCCAGGATAACAGAGAGGACTTGGAATTGAACGGGTTCCATCAGCTGCTTGTCTATGCGGATGACGCATATATGTTAGGAGAAAATCCTCAAACAATTAGGGAAAACACGGGAATTTTTCTGGAAGCAAGTAAAGAGATAGGTTTGGAAGTAAATCCCGAAAAGACAAAGTATATGATTATGTCTCGTGACCAGAAAATAGTACGAAATGGAAATATAAAATTTGGAAATTTAACGTTTCAAAAGGTGGAAAATTCAAATATCTGGAGCAAGAGTAACAATTAATATAAACGACACTCGGGAGAAAATTAAACGCAGAATTAATATGGAAAATGCCTGTTGTTATTCGGATGAAAAGCTTTTATCAGCCAGTCTGCTGTCAAAAAATCTGAAAGTTAGAATTTATAAAACAGTTATAATACCGGTTGTTCTTTATGGTTGTGAAACTTGTACTCTCACTTTGAGAGAGGAACATAGGTTAAGGGTGTTTGAGAATAAGGTTCGTAGGAAAATATTTGGGGCTAAGAGGGATTAAGTTACAGAAGAATGGAGAAAGTTACACAACACAGAACTGCACGCATTGCATTCTTCACCTGACATAATTAGGAACATTAAATCCAGACGTTTGAGATGGGCAGAGCATGTAGCACGTATGCACGAATCCAGAAATGCGTATAGAGTGTTAGTTGGGAGGCCGGAGGGAAAACGACCTTTGGAAAGGCCAAGACGTAGATGGGAAGATAATATTAAAATGGGTTTGAGGGAGGTGGGATATGATGATAGAGACTGGATTAATCTTGCACATGATAGGGACCATTGGCGGGGTTATGTGAGGGCGGAAATGAACCTCCGGGTTCCTTAAAAGCCAGTATGTAAGTAAGGTGCGAAAATTAATAACCGAAGTACCATATTTCATCAACATCGAAGTAGATGCTCCAAGTCTTTTCCATTTTAAAATGGTCTGCAATATTCCGTGAGGTTATAGTATTCACAGAAAAAGAATATAAGTTGGATATAATAAACTCGAGTTTAAAATTACATGATGTGCTAACCAAGGGCTTTATGTTGGTATTTTAAAACCAGCCTATGTGTACGGTTTGCTTCTCTGTCATTGGGTGTACAGTATCGTATCGATAATGCAGTAAACAGAAAATAACAAGGTGTGATTCCCTAACAGGTACAATGAATGGAACTCATATTGAGCATCTCCTATGATATCCTATTGAAGGAGAAAAATTCGTTTCGGCATTGCGAGTCGAACTCGGGATCCCTCAGCTTGGCGCGCTGAGTGCTCTTAACCAACCCTCTGTGTTATACCAGGACCCGATCTACTAGTCCTTGTCCTTCGTAGCATCGTATTATCTCCGTTAATAGCATAGTCATGGAATACAATACACAAAAGTCAATAGAGGAGGCGAGGTTTCTCATGTAAGAATATATCTATATAATTTGAAATGGTAATGGAAATTACGGGAAAACGGCTGAACGGATTTTAATGAGTGACCTCTCATTTTCATGCCTGGCATTCAAAGTTTTTCGGAAAAAGAGTAGTTTTCAGTGATATCACAGTCTACTATATACAGTCGCGAAGCTCAATATGTAGTAAAAATGCAAACATGGGTAGTTGCCCACCGCTAGGATCGCTACTATCGCCTCATCATCGCAGATATCTCTCCTAGTAGACGACGAAATATGTTACACTGTCGTTGTGTTCTTTTGGAAATATTAACACCTTCCTTCCATTATTGAAATATTAAATGCATAAAGTTAATTTATTAATGAAGTATATTAAATTCCACCATAAACTCTAAGATACCTGCAAGAAATAGGTTAATATTATTTTTGTTTGTGCAAAACGAACTGAAATTTACTATAATCGCTTCACTCATTCAAGATTATAGCGATAATTAACTATAAAACCAATAAATATTAATTTGCATTTCCCTTTAAAACAATAATAATGGAAATATGAATTAATGGAGTAACTTACGTGTACCGGTACTTGTAGTGTAGGCTTACGTAGTTAACAAAGTGGTATGAGGTATGCAATAATAATCACACCAGAATTGGAAATAAAACTTGATCAATAAATTTTTTGTAACAGACTTTTCTACGTCTCTAGTAAAGTAACAAATAAAAATAACAGCTATAATTAAAAAACATATCCTTTGAAAAAGAAGTAGGCCTAAGCAATAATAATCCCAACAGAATTGAAAATAAAACGTGATCAATAAATGTCGTTAAAACAAACTTAATTTTTCTACGTCTCTAGTAAAATATTATTATTCCAATTATTGTATTTTAGAAATTAACATTTTCATTACAACCAATAACGAACATTTCACAAGCATCAATGTCAAATACGCAACGAGGTAGCACTCGATGGAAATACGACACAGTCCAAAGTCGACCGTGGACAGTCTATTGTTTCTAGTTGCTAACCGCTTGGAGCGCTTTATCGCGAGATTTGCAAAAAATCACCTCAAGCTTCCCGACTACATATAGTATACTGTGTCAATTTTACTACATAATTTTCCCATTTTCCAAAATCCATCTGTTGTCAGTTTTGAGAACTAATTTTAATGAATCACGGCCGACTTGATTGAATTTTAGAACAAAACAAAACACACACTATATAAACAATGGGCTGTTACACGAAGGCCTGCTGGATTGCCGACATATTTAGAGCTCAAATTCAATTGGTTATTAAAAATAATTTACAGGTCTCATTCTGCGGTGTATAATTTTCTGAGTACAGCTGTGTATTGGATATTAAAATCTACGAAACTTGAGATGGTTTGATGACATTATTACTATTTTAGAAATTACATGTTATTATGGTTAAAGTCACGATGCATCTATTTTTCATTAATTGTACATAATATTGATGCTATATTGATGACATGAAAGTGAAACGTTTTGAGGTTATGTAAGTAATTGTAGAGAATATCTTAATTTAGATCTCCATTTCTATAATTTACTGAGTGGCTGCTAGATATAACTACAAAACTTACTTAAGATAATAATACGTTTTTAAGAATCAAATATTTTTATAATTGTTAATCAAGTGGGGTTGAGTCTTTTTCATATGCTTAATGGCGGTGTAGTGTAGATATTGATATGTGTCATTGTCTTCAGTATTGGCTCTAGATAGCGTAAAAATTAGTTCCTAAGGAAAGAACAAAAGTTATTACTTGCTAATAAAATAAGAGGCCTAGAAAATTTTGTAGTCTCCAGATCATTTCAGCAAGATCTCTTAGTAGGATAAAATGACTTTACGCTCTACATTTCAAGTTCTACATGCAGCAAAATGCTATTGTTCGAAAGCTTAGCAAACCTGACATTTTTTTTTAACTTTTGCCTACAATCCACAATGACCTGAAACAGCTATTGCTATCGTCCTGACATTGTTACTTGCGTTTCCGCGTTGAAACTCAAAACTGAAGGTGGATAGGTTAAGAAAGTATGGTGCCTAAAATACCCATTCAGAGGGAGTATGTTTCATTATTATGGAAGCAAATAACTATCAAAATGTCGAGTATTCTTCATTGAAAATAAATCTGAAATATTTTTATTTGAGCGTCTAACGAACCTAGTTTTCAGCAGCATTTGCTGCACAAGCTGATATATATAATGCTGATGAACATGTACTGATCTCAGAAGATATGAATTTTAGAACGCATTTTTTTTAGAAATTGTTTTCTTGTTTGCCGAGTACTACCACCTTTCAGAATGGTGAATAATTTTTATTAACACCCTGTACAGAAGCTCATCTCAGATCAACTTCATGTTAGGTACACATGGAGTATAACGATGAAAGTTAATGACCGGGGAAAATGCGTAGAAGACAGGAAAACAAAGGAATCGAGAGAAAAGGAGAATTATGGATGACTGTTGTTTACAAGAAAGCATCTAAGACAGTAACTGCCTCACTTTTGGAGGACAAAGCTTAAGACTAAAGGAGGGGGGGGTACAGCACTTCGACACCGGGTGGTAGGATTCGCACGATCTTAAACACCAGGAGGGTGTCTTCCCACGAAAACTTATCTCAGAAGCGTTTCGACCGACTCCTCTTGAAGGAAGAAAATATATCCAAAATCAATGTGCAAGCGCTCACATTTCAGATCGATGGAATTAACACGACACCAGTTACAATGAAAACAAAACATTCAGTTACAAACGAAAACACTGATCAGTTTAAACATCAGTAGCCGCCATGAAGATCAATACCACCGCTACTACAGGGACATCATTTTATTTTTACTTCAATTTTTATTGTACCTGATTTATTGAATGTACTTCACTCCCACCCCTTCTACTAACGAAGTTCAACCGTCCTCCACACAGAACCAAGGCCGCATATACGGTCATAGTAAACAGTACGTTCCAAAAATATGTTCGCGTTTTCCAGTGATGAAAAAGCTTTCAATATTGAATCATTTTCGCACAGGTACTGTCGTCCATTTTCCTACGTCGCATCCCGGTTTCCCCCACCAGCTTATATTCGCCCTTTTGTAAAGACTAGTGGCTGGGCTGTCTTAGCTCTTTTCTGAGAAGATTAATTTCTGTTAGGATTTGGACGTATACGTAATATTATACAACTGTTTGAAACAACTTAAATAAAAGGACCTTGTTAAGTAATTAACTGTCACGTGATTTCTTCCCATTCTACGACCCTACGACATAACCACTTGGACGGACAGTAGATAGTATGTCTGAGTAATTTTATCTTTTCGGATCGAGCAGAAGTGAAGATTGAATTTACAGTACGTAAGGTACTCTTTTATAGAGTAGGTACAGAATTATTTCAACATGAGTTACTAGTACGATGGACGAAACTGGTAATTGGGATTAGGTACAAATAGTCTATAGTGCGATAAAATGTACATTAGAAATGAAGCCTGTATCGAAATGAACGGCCAGCATTTTAAAAAATGTGTTTAAATATCCATGTTATGATTATTTTTCAATTTAACTTCATTCTCTATAGTGTACACTAATACGCTGTAGACAGTATAATATACACTGCATAATGAATACGTCCGAATGAATAGCTCCGTTCGTGAGTAAAAACACTCATTGTTAATACTGTACTGTATTTTGATTAACCAAAATCTAATGAAAATTCTCAAACTCAAAAGCGCGATATTTCCTAGTTTACGTAAATGGATGAAGTACTTTTCTTCCCTCCTATACCTAGTAAAGTGATTTGTTTGTATATTACGCCAGTTGATCGAACTCCAGTCTGGAAGGAGGTAGCAAACGGTGTTTCCGTTTTTCTCAACCATTGATCCAAAGGTATACCCAGGTTAATATTACAAATGCTAGTAAAAATAAAATGATGTCCCTGTACAAGTAACCAGCTCCGCCACTGAACACTGCTGTTTTAGAATCATTATATTGTTACTACCTCTACTACTACAACTACAAGCAATAGTATTAACTTCACTATTATTAATGCTGTTACTGTTACTTTTAACTGTAACATCTATAGCTACTAATTGCCCTGTAAAACTGCCACTACTAACACTACAACTGAAATTATAATAGCTAAAACAGCTGCCAGTATACCAAACTTTATAATTCCCATTAACAATACAAATATCTCGACGACAATAAGGATATTTTGTTTGTAGGTAGCTACAAGACTTCATTGCGACTACTACAACACCTACCCTACAACTACAATTATTAGAGGAGAAGGCGGGAATATGGGCGTCCTCGTTTTTTTACTATATATGGTATTGTTACCTAGCAGAAAAGCTATGTAATATTACATATTACAGTACAAAGCAAAGTTACCTAGGTACTGTATCTGTTTTAGCTGTAACTAGTATTACATAACAAAACTCTTATCGTATTATGCTTTTAAGGTGATATTGCTGAGCAACTTCCTATCATCAGAATATTAAATTATTTTCTCGAAATATGCTGAAGCTATAGAGCTGACATTTTTACAAAACATAGGCACATATCTTTTGCTTATGATGTAACAGTAGTTGCTTTGTTAATTCATTTCCTTATAAACATTTTTCATGCGAATATTTTCAAAATTAGTAATAGACTATCTTCAGTAATACGTATTTACGGTATATTAGATTTACGAAAACATTCTGTAAGGCTACTAAATAAATAGGCGTATATCTGAAAATTTCACTTTTCTATAAAAAAAGTTGAGAAAATATTCCTTTTGAATAAAAGAAACAAACTTGTGAAAAATGAGCACTAAAATTAAAACATACATTCTTATAATGCACTTAAACTTCTCAGGCAAATCTAAAAATTACCATGGATACAGTTTTAATAAGTTCTCTTCCCTTCATCTATTGAATCAGTGCTGGCCATCCCTGAATATAGCTCGACCAAGCGGTATATACCACCTCTTTCGTCTGTCTCTTTCCTCTCCTTGCGGTATGGGCATCAATTGACATGAATAGCGTACAAGAACAATGTTTCTTAATTTGATTAATTTTCCACATGTATTATATTTATTATGAGTGTATATAACATGAAACGCTCTAATACGATTAAGATTCTTTTCTTCTAGTAGGTTATTTTACGACGCTGTATCAACATTTCAGGTTATTTAGCGTCTGAATGAAACGAGGATGATAATGCCGGTGAAATGAGTCCGGGGTCCAGCACCGATAGCTACCCAGCATTTGTTCACATTAGGTTGAGGGAAAAGCTCGGAAAAAACTTCTACCAGGTAACTTTCTCCGACCGGGATTCGAATCCGAGCCACATGGTTTCGCGGCCAGATGCGTTAACCGTTACTCCACAGATTTGGACTTAAGATTTTCTACTATGGTAAATTAACACATCAAGTGACATTCCTTTTTTCTATATTACACACAGTAAAATGTTTTACTTTCAGCAAAACAGTGCTGTTATCTCCGTCTGTGTATGGAGTAGATATAACATTATTTTGTTCCTTTGTCACGTAGAAAAATAACACCGCTGTTTATGACATTTTGAATTATCTGTGGCATCCTGGAATACAACACTTCTGTCACTTTTACGCTTGCGGGAGTATTAAATAGAAGTTTGCAGGACAGATCCCGATAATTTGGAACATGAATGGGAGTATACTCCAGGATAATAGCTACATAACAAAGGAAGAATCCCACCGAGTTCATAAAAGACTCTTCTTATATGTCAGAATTGTATGGATGTCAGGATCACCATTTTCAAAATGATATTTGGGGCTGCTGACTCTTTTTATAACAGTTGCGTATTGTTTATTTGTAAAGTAGCGTACTGAAAATTATGAATCAACGAAATTTTGTGAAAAATTACGAAGGAAATCAATCAAAACATATTAATAATAATCACGGTGGTCAACGCTGTACCACAGTCTACTATATACAGTCACGAAGCTTGAGTTTTGAGGGTGCTAGAAACACTAGACTGTGACGGTTCTATTTTGCATTGCCTTTAATGAGGCGATATTAGCGATCCTAGTGGTGAGCAACTATCTAATGTTTGCATATTTACTACGTATTGAGCTTCGCGACTGTGTATACTAGACTGTGGCTGTACTTATAACATTGCAGCCCGGCACTGTACATTGAATACTGTGGTAAGGGGAAGCGTACCCACCCCCTTTCACCCCTTCCATTTGAGTGCTGAACTTATTGCGTTCTTCTCATGTATTCGGAAAGTAAGTTTTGCCGATGTATGCTCTAGATCAAATATTTTGTGTAATGACAATTATGTCGCGTTTTGTGCCCATTGTGTGAATACTACAATGTGTGTTCTGATACTTTACCTTATCATAGGTATTCGTTATGAACACACTTATTAAAATTTGTGTGGCAGTATTACATAATCCATTATACTACATACAGGATAGAATAAGTATATTAGATTAATTTAGAGTAACAGAAATATTTTGTAAAACTAATTAAAAATCCGGCAAGAATGTTGTTTGAAGTCGATAATCCTGTAATTAGGCCTATTTACCACGCAATTGTACCACATATTTTCGTGTAACTACCAAAGTGTTTCTTTCGGGATTGTGGGTATAAATAATAGAATCTAAACCGTAGCTTTCGGAATCTCAATCAATGGAAAAGTCGCTATATCTTGGTTTGTTTGTCGCACAAATCTCGCTAAAGTTACCAACTATTAAAAATATTCCGAAATATATACTACAACCTTCTATTCTTAATTCACCATCCAACCTTGAACAACCTATTTTGCCTCACTAATTTTACAATTTTTTATAAAACTAACATTCCTTGAAGTCTGCTGTATTCTTGTCAAGACAAAAATGTCATCTAATGCAGGAAATTGAATCCAGTTGTGTGAATGTTAATTGGCAAAGGACAAGAAAATAAGAAACTAAATTTATTGATCAAAATTCATGGTATTACAAAACGCAGATTACATTTTGCAGGACTGTAACATAAACAGCTCAACAATCTTTTAAAGTAATGATTATATAAATCATCAATTTATGTAGCATTTCGTATATCATGGATTAATTAATGGATTATAGAAATAAATACATGGTAATCTGAAAATGTATATCAATTAATTGGGAATCCAGGAAGGATATTGAGATATTCTTTTTTTCTGTATTTGTTTGAATAGTAAGGCAACAGAAAAAATGTTAGTTTTAATACTGACCTATCAGAGATTCCATCATTCAAGGTGAAAACAACGTTAAATCGAGACATTTGTAAATCTAGACAAAATAATTCTTCTCCAGAAGATAGTATAACTCAGTGTTTTAAAATCCCTATTTAGTTCAATTCCATAGCGATTAAGAAAATGACCTATATAAAATTTCAGATACCAGTAAAGACACGTTTAAACTCTAAAATATTTATATCTAGCAGTTCCTATTTTAATTCATAAATCTTAAGTTACAATTAATATTCTAAACATAATTTTAAAAGACGTGCTATCTACATATTTGCGTTTACTATCAGAAGGGGACATAAAATACCATTACAGCCGAGTCCAAATAAGTCATCATTTCGCACAATTATTTAATCAACATTATAATAAATTGATTTTGTTAAATGTTTTTAATTCGTACAACTTTCCAGCGAAAATCGACTCCTAAATAGTGAATACGAATATATAGTGTGATTCACGAGGAAAGGTAAAAAATTTAGGAAACAATATTTTAGGCCATTTTGAGTGAAAAAGTTCATATGAACATAAGTCCGTTTTCGAACGATGGCGAAGCTAGATGCATTTTTTTGGTAAAACGTCTCACCTCAATGTGAATCAGACGTTACCATATGCTGCTGACGTGAGACAAGGTCACCAATGAATGCCGTAACATTGGAATCTGAATTGTGAACGATGTAGATAAGAGAAGAGAAACAAACCGGGTGGTGGGGCATTACAAATGTCACAACAAACACGCTATCACTTATCAGTTCACAGCAATCCAGTCAGCTACCTAGAATACAGTAGTTATACAGGTACAGTTATCAGAAGTGTTAAGTTGTATTTTTCAAGATGCCTTATAAATTTTCGACTGCAGAATACGCCGATTTTGTGTATGTTTATGGTTTGTGCAATGGAAGTACCTTGCGTGCCGTCGCTGAATATGAACGACGCTTTCCGAACAGAAGGGTACTATATCGAAGAGTATTTACTGTCTATGGGGTTGGATGAAAGACTTGGTATAGCAAAGGAAGGGGGAAACGAGAGAGGCGCTAATCGACCGTATTTTGGATGCGGCATAAAGACAGCCACGTGCAACTCTCCCGAGCGATGAGCGCGATTCACGCCCGAGCGCAACAGTGCATTGAAGCAATGGAGGTACCTTTGAAAATGTGCGAAAACATCGACCCCGACATCTCGAGTACTAGGTATGTATGCATACGTGAATATAAACTTTAAATTTGTCCGTTATCTGTCTCTAAATGCGAGTTAGTACAATGGAATCTTAGAAGTTTTTGTGAAATCAAAGAGCCATATCTCCGTAACCGTTCAAAAACGGATCTATATTCATATGAACTTTTTGGCTCAGAATGACTTCAGAATTCACATTCCAAATTTTTTAGCTTTCCTCGTGAATCACTCTGTAGATGGGCCAGTAGTTGAGAATAAATCGACATAAATGACTGCATGACAAAAACCACTTTATCTGTATGAAGTCCCTATAATGAAAATGTGTTTTTGATACCTAATATTTATGATTGTTTCTATATTAATGAGATTATAAAAGATAAAATAAAATATTCCATAATCAAATACGTGAAAGTTGACAATGATAAAACCTATCTTACGGATTTATATCTATATGTCTTGGTTACTCCAAAAGTATTGTTTCATAATTTTTTGTCTTGCAAATTATTATTATCGAAAACTATAATTCCTGCTGTCGTATCGTATAGTTCGTTGTTTATACTTATGCACAACATTCCAACGTGAGAGTTCTTCCAAAACCCAGAATTGCCTGGATACATCATTATAACATTTATGACAATTTAAAATAGATCAAGCTTTCAAGCTTACTTACCAGTCTCGATCTCTTCTGTCTCAGGAATATCGTAACACTTAGGATGGCAAACAGGCTCACCTTTCAAGCGATCCGTGATTCTGAATTGATTGCCGGCGTCCATATATCTTCCGTCCCTTGTCAGTAGTTGTCCTGTGTTGTCCCAGCGGTGGCCTGTCATGCTGACCACATACTCAGGGAAGCCTGCAATGTAAGTGTGTCTTCAGTGTCGGTGCAAATATATCAGTACCGTCCCAAATACCGCATTCGATTGTAAGTGTGTATTAAAGAGAAAAGATTAAACTGAAAGAACGATGATTCTTACCAAAATGAGTGAACAAAAGAAACATTACTGTATCGTATTCAATAAATGTTTCTTTTTATGTTGTGGTTAAAATTATTTCACAGCTCAAGGTAAATTAAAGCCTACAACCAAGGATAAATTACAAGGCATGTTAATTGATACCCACAGGAGCAAGCGCGCGCTTTAGAGCCCAGGAGAGCCTGAGCGCTTTACAGCGGAAAGGAAAGAGACAGACGAAAGAGGTGGTATATGCCGCTTGGTCGAGGTATATTCAGGGATGGCCAGCACTGATTCAATGGATAAAGGGAAGAGAACTTATTAAAACTGTATCCATGCTAATTTCTAGATTTGTCTGAGAAGTATAACTGCATTATAAGAATATAACTTTTAATTTTAATGGTCATTTTTCACAAGTTTGATTTTTTTATTCAAAAGAAATATTTTCTCAAATTTTCGTATAGAAAAGTGAAATTTTCAGGTATAGGCATATTTATTTAGTAGCCTTACAGAATGTTTTCGTAAATCTAATATACTGTATATACGTATTACTAATGATAGTCTATTGAAAATTTTAAAAATATTCGCATGGAAATTGTTTATAAGTAAATGAATTAACAAAGCAACTACTGTTACATCATAAGCAAAAGATACGTGCCCATGTGTTGTAAAAATGTCAGCTCTATAGCTTCAGCTGATTTCAAGAAAATAATTTAAAATTCTGATGATAGGAAGTTGCTCACAATATCATCTTAAAAGCATAATGCGATAAGAGTTTTGTTATGTAATATTAGTTACATTAAAACAGATACAGTACCTAGGTAACTTTGCTTTGTACTGTAATATTGTTTTGATTAGTTTATTGATTAATTTTATAAGACTAAAGATATCATCAATATAAATTCCAACTTATCATTCATACTCAATCTCTTTCTTTGGAATATCACTTTCTTTATAAATGATGTGTTTCATCCATTTAATACAGTATAATATTATACTACTATGGAATTTAAGTGAATATTCCTTCTTAACTCTCTATTATGTTATTAAGATTTAAAACACATGTGCAATATTAAGAAATCAGTGTTAGTACTTTTGTTTTAGAGACAATATTGATAATATTAAACGAAAGAAAAGCGACAAAAATTTCAGTTCCGCTTGAAATTTGTGCATTTTTCTTAGTCCAACAGGATGCTTATTCTTATACACAACCCTTCCTCTTTCCATACTTAGCGATTGCTGCGTGTGCACGACGTCAAGGTCAGGAAAATTCGCTTGCTTTGACATCACTGAATTACACTTTCTACGCCATTCGATTGCACAGGAAAGGTTTAAAATCATTTCTGTCCATAGTATACTATTTTATAATAATATTTTTTATAAAATTCTTTCTATTGTTATGGTTATGCCAGATTTCAACAGAAAATTCCTCGACATTGTCACGAATTCACGAAACTCGGAACAAAGTATTTCACTCCGGGACTATTTATACCTGTCAATAGGAAAAGGTTCTCAGCCATCTATTTCTGTATGCTCATTAAATGTATGTCGTCTCTCATCTCAGAATGTGAATCCCCTCCCTCTCCCTCTCTCTCTCTCTCCCTCTCACACACACAAGCAAACATTCTCATGAGGTAGGTAAAAAAAAGTTATTTTTTTATTCCACTTACTTACTTATGGCTTTTAAGGAACCCGGATGTTCATTGCCGCCCTCATATAAGCCCGTCATCTGTCCCTATCCTGAGCAAGATTAATCCAGTCTCTATCACCATATCCCACCTCCCGCAAATTCATTTTAATATTATCCTCCCATCTACGTCTCGGCTTCCCCAAAGGTCTTTTTCGCTCCTGGCTCCCAACTAACACTCTATATGCATTTCTGGATTCGCCCATACCTGCTACATGCCTTGCCCATCTCAAACGTCTGGATTTAATGTTCCTAATTATGTCAGGTGAAGAATACAATGTGTGCAGTTCTGCGTTGTGTAACTTTCTCCATTCTCCTGTAACTTCATCCCTTTTACGTCCAAATATTTTCCTAAGAACATAATTCTCAAACACCCTTAATCTCTGTTCCTCTCTCAAAGTGAGAGTCCAAGTTTCACAACCATACAGAACAACCGGAAGTATAATTGTTTTATAAACTCTAACTTTCAGATTTCCATAGGGATTGTTATAGTTCCATTCCGTACAATATTCTGGTAACGACACATAATAATATACTTAGTATTTACGGGATTTACTTCCAAACCTATTGCTTTACTTGCTTCCAGTAAAATTCCCATGTTTTCAGGGCCTTAGACTAGAAATGTTTAGCTTAAATGTAGTTCTGTTTATAAGTATGCATAAGGGTGTAATTATTTGTCTTATTTGAACTGTTGTATCAGTGAAGCGAGGTGAGTCAGTGAAGTTATGGTTTTACAGTGCAGTGAACAGTTCCGATCAGTGATAATTTATAGCGTCAATGAAATATGTTCTATAGTGTCAGTGGAATGTGTTATAGAGTGTCAGTGAAATGTGTGCTAAAGTGACAGTGAAATGCGTCATAGTGCCACTACAGTGAGTGAGATGAGAGTAAAGTGAAAGACTATTATCAGTACCAATGTGAAACTTATGTAGGGCATATACATATGTAGGTTGTATTGTAAAATTTGGTTCACTTATTAATTAGGTCATTTTATGTATTATTATTAATTGTCATTATTGTGCTAAATTGTATTGTGTATTCTTATTGTATTGTGTATTGTAAAATTGTATTGTGTATTGTATAGTTGTATTGTATATTGTAATTTTATTGTGTACTGTTTATATTGTGTATACCACTGCCACCGGGTGATTACTCACTTGCAGTGTACATAGGCTACATACATGCATACATACATACATGCACGCACGCACACATACATACATACATATATACATACACATACAGATTTACAAAACCTCTAATGGCAATTACATTAATATTCTCATTATAGAAATATATTTTAATTTTATATATATTTTTTTCTCCCTGTAACATAGTCCTTGTAAGCTTATATTAAATTAATTTTCTTCATTTTACTAGCTATCTCAAATATTAAATTAATTATAATTGATTGAATTAAATTAGCTCATAAATTAAGTCACTACTTTACCTTATAGGTTAATCTAAATTTAAATAAATATGTAGTCTACTAGTCGTTAAAACTTAACTGAAGAATATTGCTGGAGAACCTTTTAAGTGTAGTGTAAATATTTGTAATTTAAATATGTATTGTATTATTAAGGCTGGTTGAGTGAAGAGAAGGCTTATGACCTTAACTCTGCCAGGAAAATAAAACATTATTATTATTATTATTATTATTATTATTATTATTATTATTATTATTATTATACATACACACATACATACATACATACATACATACATACATACATACATACATACATACTGTGACGCCCACGTGAGATTCGATCTGACGACCGACGGAGGAGAGGCTAAGTCGGCTTTGTTTTGGGCGGGTTGCGCGCGCATCTGCCTCCTGGGGCATGGCTACGCGCGGTGTAGGAGGGGAGCAGCAGCGTGTGAGATGATTCGAGAATGGACACACGCGTCGAAATATCGCGAACTATCGAGAACTCGTACTTTCTCGCAACGATAGTTTAGCTATAAAAGAAGAAACGCGAGCGAACTTGAGCAGTTTTCAGTTTATTCAGCCATTCAGTCAGTAAGCCAGTGAACAGAGCAAGCCAGCCAGTCTTGTGTACCGGAGTTCGACTTGAGTGTGCGTCCGCAACTGTGTGAGCATTAGAGGAACCTGAGTTCGAGTGCAGTGGACTGCAGTTGGAGGGACCTGAGTTCGAGTACAGTGGACTGTCTCTGAAGGTCTGTTGTTCGAGATACTGTGAACTCGAGTGACTTAGCTAGAAGAACTGTGAACATCAGAACTGACAGTTGTGATTTGTAAATAGTGCTTTGTGAACATTAGTTAAAATTCAGTTCATTGTTGTTCTCAATATTCCAAGTAAATTGTCATTGTCGTCTGTGGAGTACAATAACGAATACGGTGTTACTATGTGGAGAGCAAATCCCATTGTTGACGGGAGCAGAATTAAATTGTAGAGAGTGATAATTATTGTTGAGATAATAAAATTACATTGTTGTTCAGTATTAAAAAGTTACAATACATACATACATACAAAAGATGTCCGCCGTCTTGCAAGAATTTGGCAATATATTGTTGACAAGGCAGAGGCCTATATTTGAATTATGTAATGTCAAAAGTAATAAAATTAATTTATTCTGAAACAGTAACTATGTTTATATTCCCTGGTAATAAATGTTGTACGTGTTTAACTCGGCTACCATTACAGCCTGCGGGAACTACAGCTAAGAGGAAGATTTGCAACTGTATGCACGTCAATATCCTGGGGCCTCCTTTCTGTACTCCCTCCGTTTGCGCGTTTTTCTTCTCCAGCTAATCTTGAGAAGCTTTTAATAAGCTGAGTCCCGGTTCTTGCTAAAGCTCTGAAAGAATTAGACCTATCTTCTTTATGTATGTTAAGAGAGAAAGAGAAGGCTGTGGATAAAGGCGACTGCTTACAGGCCGTAATTTAGTGAAGTACTGGAGGTGAGAATTTAATTACATTCCTTGTTCCTGTTACATTTCCATCCCTATCAGGGGTCAAGTTGATAGACGGTTGGGAATCATGCAGGAGACAACTATTAAATTCGAAATGAAAGTTTAATAATTTAACTAGTGGCTTGTGCAGCAAATGCTGCAAATTAAGTTCATTAGACATTCAAATAAACATTTTTCAGATTTATTTTCAACAGTAATCTCACTAGACGTTTTGATTTATCTAGAGAAAATCAAAACTCGAGTGGGATTTAATTGACTATTACACGATTAGAAGAAAGTATATAAAGATTAGAAGTAACGAAGTACTCTAATACAATAAAATATTAATTGACTTACGAAAATACAACTGTCTTCAAATGTATTATTGTACCATCTCAACATTACAAATATTACGCTAGATGCATGCTAGATGGCAGTAGTGAGCAATGTCTTCTCGTCGAGAAGTTCTCGATCTATTATACACGATGGAAATATTACTAGTCAAGAAGGCTTTGTTGATTCAGTTTCATTTTTATTAAAATGCAACATTCCACTTCAATTATCCGAATCCCAGTAATCAACGTCACTTGACAGATGATTTTCAATAAATCTTAATATTAAACAATCTCTAATACATGACTATCCATAATATCATATAGCAGAAGCTATAACATAACCTAACTAATACACACAAGTGTTAGAAAAGTTTTAATTAACGACGATGACATAAAAATAAACATGAATAATTTTAAAAGGAATAATTATTGAATGTACAATTTTCAAATTTGAATGTGGTTGGTGGTTCAATTGATGTTATATTGGACGTGTGCGTAATAGAAGTGGAACTCGTTGATTTAGGCCTACATGGTGTATTCAACTTATTCAGGATTTCCGAATGGTGCTCTTCATTTATTTGTAAATCGTATTTCAGAAGATGCATAGGTATGATCAGTGATTTTTATTAATTCTTATTCTTGAATGCCAATGCGAGTCATATTTGAAACTGCTGTGCATCGAGTGGAGTGGTTTGTAATTTTATATATATATATATATATATATTTTTTTTTTGACGTCCAGACCAGCGCAGTTTCAAATGTTGGCAAACAAAGAAATAAATGCTAGGGACGCGATAAAATTGTGCGATAAGCAGCCATGATTGGTTAAAATACGTCCTTTCGTACCGTTTTATTGGTCAAAAGTGGTATGACGTAGTAAGAGTGTAATAGTCAATGAAAAATACCAGATAATGTGAAAGTTATTTGCTTCCATAATAATGAGACATACTCCCTCTGAATGGTTTTTATCCCAAATACATTTTATTGAACCTATACATGTTCAGATTTTTAGTTTGAACGCGAAAACGCAAGTACCAATGTCAGGACGATCACTGGGTTAATCATGTGGGAGTAAAGCGGTAGCTAATTCAGGTCATTGTGGATTGTAGTTGAAAGTTAAAAAAATGTCAGGTTTGTCATACTTTGGAACAATAGACATAGCATCTTGGTATAGCTGCTGCATGTTTCGTGAACTACTTTGAAATGTAGAAAGTAAAATCATTTTATCCTGCTAAGAGATCTTGCTGAAATGATCGAGAGACTACAAAATTTTGTAGGCTTATTATTTTACCAGTAAGTAATATCTTTTGGTTTTTGTTTAGGAACTGTTATTTTTGCGCTCTCTCGAGCCAATATTGAAGAGAATCACCGAATATAAATATCTACACCACTTCGCCATTAAATATACAGGGACATCATTTTATTTTTACTTCAATTTTTATTGAACCTGAGTTTTGGAATGTACTTCTCTCCCACCCCTTCTAGTAGTAAACTTCCAACCGTTCACGACACAGAGCCGAGGGCGCGTAAGCAATACTGAGTTACTGAGTATAGTAGGTTTCAGAAATATGTTCGCGTTTTCCAGTGACGAAAGAGCTTTCAATATTGAATCATATTTTCGCACAGGTACTGTCGTCCGTTTCCCTATGTCGCATCCCGGTTTCCCCACCTGCTTCTGTTCGCCCCGTTGTAAAGTCTAATAGCTGGGCTATCTTAGCTCTTTCTGAAAACATTAATTTCTGTTAGAATTGGACGTCTACGTAATATTATTCAAGTGTTTAAAATAACTTAAATAAAAGGGCCTCCTTAAGTAATTAACTGTCACGTGATTTCCTCCCCCCCCTTGCTACAACCCTGCGACAAAACCATTTGAACGGACAGTAGATAGCATTTCTGAGTGATTTTATCTTTTCGGGTCGGGCAGAAGTGAAGATTGAATTTACAGTACATAAGGTACTCTTTTATAGAGTAGGTACAGAATTATTTCAACATGAGTTACTCGTACGAAGGACGAAACTGGCAATTGGAATTAGGTACAGTAGTCTATAGTGCGATAATATGCACAAAAGAACTGAAGCCTGCATCGAAATGAACGGCCACCATTTTCTAAAATGTGTTTAAATATTCATATTATGATTATTTTTCAATTTAACTTCATTCTCTATAGTGTACGCTAACGTGCTGTAACAGTACAATATACACTGCATAATTAATACTTCCGAATGGACAGCTCAATTCGTGTGTAAAACACTAAGTGTTAATATACTGTACTGTATTTTGATGAAACAAAAACCTAATTAAAATTATTCAAACTCAAAATTGCGATATTTCCTAGTTTACATAAATGGATGAACCACTTTTCTTCCCTCCTATACCTAGTAAAGTGATTTGTATTTTACGCCAGTATCATCGAATTCCGTCGTGGAAAGGGTAGCAAACGGTGGTTCCTGTTTCAATCGTTAATAGAAAGGTATAGCCAGGTTAATATTAAAAATGTTAGTAAAAATAAAATGATGTCCCTGTATAAAAAACCCCAACCCCACTGGATTAATAACTATAAAAATATTTTATATTTAATAATATCATTATCTTACGTAAGCTTTGTAGTTTTCAGTAACATATACAGTATATATGTACTATATAGCCGGCACTCAGTATATTATAGAAATGAAGATCTAACTTAAAAAACTGCTATGTTTTATTTAACGACGCTCGCAACTGCAGAAGTTATATCAGCGTCGCCGGATGTGCCGGAATTTTCTCCCGCAGGAGTTCTTTTACATGCCAGTAAATCTACTGACATGAGCCTGTCGCATTTAAGCACACTTAAATGCCATCGACCTGGTCCGGGATCGAACCCGCAACCTTGGGCATAGAAGGCCAGCGCTATACCAACTCGCCAACCAGGTCGACCTCTAACTTAAGATATTCTCTACATCCACTTACATAACCCGAAAACGTTTCACTTCCATATCATCTATATAGCATTAATAATATGTAATATACAACTTACTTACTTACTTACAAATGGCTTTTAAGAAACCCGAAGGTTCATTGCCGCCCTCACATAAGCCCGCCAGCGGTCCCTATCCTGTGCAAGATTAATCCAGTCTCTATCATCATACCCCACCTCCCTCAAATCCATTTTAATATTATCCTCCCATCTACGTCTCGGCCTCCCTAAAGGTCTTTTTCCCTCCGGTCTCCCAACTAACACTCTGTATGCATTTCTGGATTTGCCCATACGTGCTACATGCCCTGCCCATCTCAAACGTCTGGATTTAATGTTCCTAATTATGTCAGGTGAAGAATACAATGCGTGCAGTTCTGTGTTGTGTAACTTTCTCCATTCTCCTGTAACTTCATCCCGCTTAGCCCCAAATATTTTCCTTAGCACCTTATTCTCAAACACCCTGAACCTATGTTCCTCTCTCAGAGTGAGAGTCCAAGTTTCACAACCATACAGAAGAACCGGTAATATAACTGTTTTATAAATTCTAAATTTCAGATTTTTGGACAGCAGACTGGATGATAAGAGCTTCTCAACCGAATAATAACACGCATTTCCCATATTTATTCTGCGTTTAATTTCCTCCCGAGTGTCATTTATATTTGTTACTGTTGCTCCAAGATATTTGAATTTTTCCACCTCTTCGAAGGATAAATCTCCAATTTTTATATTTCCATTTCGTACAATATTCTGGTCACGAGACATAATCATATACTTTGTCTTTTCGGGATTTACTTCCAAACCGATCGCTCTACTTGCTTCAAGTAAAATTTCCGTGTTTTCCCTAATCGTTTGTGTATTTTCTCCTAACATATTCACGTCATCCGCATAGACAAGAAGCTGATGTAACCCGTTCAATTCCAAACCCTGCCTGTTATCCTGAACTTTCCTAATGGCATATTCTAGAGCGAAGTTAAAAAGTAAAGATGATAGTGCATCTCCCTGCTTTAGCCCGCAGTGAATTGGAAAAGCATCAGATAGAAACTGATCTATACGGACTCTGCTGTATGTTCCACTGAGACACATTTTAATTAATCGAACTAGTTTCTTGGGAATACCAAATTCAATAAGAATATCATATAATACTTCCTCTTAACCGAGTCATAAGCCTTTTTGAAATCTATGAATAACTGATGTACTGTACCCTTTATACTCCCATTTTTTCTCCATTATCTGTCGAATACAAAAATTCTGATCAATAGTCGATCTATTACGCCGAAAACCGCACTGATGATCCCCAGTAATTTCATCTACGTACGGAGTTAATCTTCTCAAAAGAATATTGGACAAAATTTTGTACGACGTCAACAAAAGTGATATTCCTCGAATGTTACCACAGTTGGTTTTGTCCCCCTTTTTAAAAATATGTACAATTATGGACTCCTTCCATTGTTCTGGTACAATTTCCTTTTCCCAAATAGCAAGTACAAGTTTATAAATTTCGCTATATAATGCACTCCCACCCTCTTGTATTAATTCTGCTGGAATTTGATCGATACCTGGAGACTTGTACTTTTTCAGATTTTCTATCGCAATTTCGACTTCTGAAGGCGTGGGTTCGGGTATAAATGGCTCAGCAGTTTGTATTTCAATTTCGTCCCGATCATTTCTATTTGGCCTATGTACATTTAGTAGTTGCGCAAAATAGTTTTTCCATATGTTTAGGATTGATGGAGAGTCTGCAAGCAAGTCACCATTCTCATCCTTGATCACGTTTACCCTTGGCTGATATCCGTTCTTAAATTCCTTTATACCATTATATAAATCTCGAATGTTTTTATTCTTACTATTTGTTTCTACCTCATTCAGTTTTTCCTTCAAGTAACCTCTTTTTATTCCTAAGTGTACGACTTGCTTCCCGTCTTTCATTGAAATAATTATCTCTCTTCTCCTCAAATGGATCCTGTAAGAATTTCAATTTTGCCTGTTTCCTTCTTTCTACTACCATGCAACAATCTTCATCAAACCACGGTTTCTTTTTCTTAGTTTCATAATAACCTATGCTCTGCTCAGCTGCAATTTTGATACTATCTCTGATATTTTCCCACACGCTATTAACATCTAATTCTTTCTCAACTTCGTTGGAACTTTCTAAAGTGGCAAACCTATTCGAAATTTCGACCTGATAATTTTGCTTAGCTTCCTCGTCCTTTAATTTCAAAATATTGAATTTAGTAATATTAACTTGTTGCTCTACTCGCTTGGCTACTGACAATCTTTCTCTTAATTCTCCAATCACCAAATAATGGTCAGAATTACAGTCTGCACCCCTGAATGTTCGAATATCTACTATACTAGTATGTCTCCGTTTATCTATCAAGATGTAATCTATTTGGTTGTGTGCCAATCCATCTGGAGAAGTCCAAGTATATTTATGTATATCCTTATGGGGGAATGTTGTACTTTTGACAATTACATTTTTCGATGTGGCAAAGTTGACTAATCTAACTCCATTGTGACTACTAATTGCGTGTAGGCTCTCTTTTCCAATAGTTGGTCTAAAAATATCCTCCCGTCCTACTTTAGCATTGAAATCCCCCAATAAAATGTTCATGTGATATCTAGGGAACTGATCAAAAGTATGTTCCAATTCCTCATAGAAGCTATTCTTTATATGGTCGTCTTTCTCTTCTGTAGGGGCGTGAGCATTTATAACTATGATGTCGCACCATCTACCCTTAAGTACTAAATATGATAACCTGTCACTGATAAACTCGACCTTTTTTACTGCTGATTTTATTCTTTCATGAACAAAGAATCCTGTTCCTAATTGGTGATTATTGTTTCCTTCCCCATAATACAACAAGTAATCTCCTATTTGTGATATGCCATTCCTATCTAACCTAACCTCTTGTACTCCTACGAAGTCTATGTAATATAATTAATGAAAAATAGTCGCATCATGGCATAATTATATTTAATTTCTAATGGCAATAATGTAATGAAACCACCTCAAGTTTTTTAGGTTTTCAATATCCAATACACAGCTGTACTCAGAAAATTACACACTACAGAATCAAGACCTGTACATTATTTTTAGTAAGCCTTGAAGTTTTTAATAACGATTTGAATTTGAGATCTAAATAAGTTAGCGATCCTGCAGGTCATGGCCTTCGTGTAATATTGTTTATTGTATTGTGTGTTTTGTTTTATTCTGAATTCTCAAAACCGACGACAGATGGATTTAGGAAAATAGTAAAATTATGTAGGAAAACTAACGGTTCACTGAAAATTACTGTTTTTCTGAAACTCCTTGAATGCCAAGCTTCAAAATAACGGGTCATTCATTAAAATCCGTTCGGCAGTTTTCCCGTAATTTCCATTATCAATTCAAATTATATATGAATTGATTACTTGCAAAGTGACTGATTGTAGAAACTATGACCGTGGATTAGGTTCGAGGCACGAGACACCAGAACATAGACAATAAAAAGGGATTTTCTTAAAGAAGGCACAACCTATATATATGGTAAAGGTAGTGTTCCCATGACAAGGAGAAGTAGGCTACTCAGATGAAAGCAGAAGCCAATCAGAGACAAGACAGCGTCCTTTTCCTAGAAGGGATGTCAATATCATAAAATATATATATATATATATATATATATATATATATATATATATATAAATAATTTGAACTGGTAATGGAAATTACGGGAAAACGGCTGAACGGATTTTAATGAGTAACCCCTCATTTTCATGCATGGCATCCAAAGTTTTTCGGAAAAGTAGTAGCTTTAAGTGAAATGTCAATTTTCCTACATAATTTTCCTATTTTCCAAAATCCATCTGTTGTCAGTTTTGAAAACATTTTATTGAATCACGGCCGACTAATTTTATCTGAATCACGGCCGACTAGATTGAATTTCAGAACAAAACACACGCTACAATAAACAATAGGCTATTACACGAAGGCCATGACCTGCAGGATTGCCGACATTTTAGAGCTCAATTCAATTTGTCATTAAAAACAGATTCTGCAGTGTATAATTTTCTGAGTACAGCTGTTTATTGGATATTCAAATCTATGAAACTTGAGGTGGTTTGATGATATTATTACCATTAGAAATTAAATATTATTATAGTTAATATCATAATGCGTCTATTTTTCATTAATTGTACATAATTTTGATGCTATATTCATGACATGAAAGTGAAACGTTTTGAAGTTATGTAAGTAAATGTAGAGAATATCTTCATTTAGATCTTCATTTCTATAATTTACTAAGTGACTTAAGTAAGATAATATTATTAAAAATCAAATATTTTTATACTTATTAACCCAGTGGAGTTGGGTCTTTTTTCATATACTTAATGGAGGTGTAGTGTAGATATTGATGTGTCATTGTCTTCAGTATTGGCTCGAGAGAGCGCAAAAATTACAGTTCCTAAGGAAAGATCAAAAGGTATTACTTACTGATAAAATAAGAAGCCTAGAAAATTTTGTAGTCTCAGGATCATTTCAGCAAGATCTCTTAGCAGGATAAAATGATTTTACGCTCTACATTTCAAGTTCTACATGCAGCAGCTATAAGAAAATGCTATTGTTCGAAAGCTTAGAAAACCTGACTTTATTTTAACTTTTGCCTACAATCCACAATGACCTGAAATAGCTACAGCTATCGTCCTGACATTGATACTTGCGTTTTCGCGTTGAAACTCAAAAACTGAAGATGGATAGGTTCAAGAAAATGTATTTGGCCTAAAAAAATCCATTCAGAGGGAGTATGTTTCATTATTATGGAAGCAAATAACTATCAAAAAGACAAGTATTCTTCATTGAAAATAAATCTGAAACATGTTTATTTGAACGTCTAACGAACTTAGTTTGCAGCAGCATTTGCTGCACAAGCCACTAGTATTAATATAAATGCCGATACTGTTCTGTACGCGGATGATACTACTTTTCAATTAACCATAGTGATATTAACTATACCCGAACCCACACTATCTGAAGTCGAAATTGCGATAGAAAACCTAGAAAAGTACAAGTCTCCAGGTATCGACTAAATCCCAGCAGAATTAACACAAGAGGACCGATAGTGTAGTTATGTGAGGGCGACAGTAAACCTCTGGGTTCCTTAAAAGCCATTTGTAAGTAAGTGATATAGATATTTATATGTGTGATTCTCTTCAGTATTGTCTGGAGGAAGCGCAGAAATTATAATGCCTAAGGGAAGACCAAAAGATATTAACGTGGGTGCTCCTGTTATGGCCATGTTCCTGATATGAGCACCCCGCTATTGTGAGTTAGTTAACCAAAAAATCCGCTAAGTTGCAGCAGCATCCAGTGAAAGGGCATCCAGGTATGTCACTTGATCGTTTTCCATCCTGTCAGGGTGAGCAATATGGCGTCAGTTGCCTGTTTTGCGGTTTTCATGTGACCTCTTCTTATTTTTCTCTGGTAAGTCTTCTTTGATTTATGCATGTTTTTCAGAGACTTGTTCATGAAAACCATAGTACTATATTCAGTTTTTAATGTTCTGTTGATTGGTGTTGTTGTTGACGGCGTATTTTTACGAGTTGTTCATAATCAAACGATTTTCGTGAAAGCTTACCTGCTCCTGATATGGCCATATTAAATGCACCATGGCTATATCAAGTTCATTTCACTTTTATGTTTTCACCTGACAAATTTACATGCCTTATAATAGCTGGGATTACGCAAAAAAATTTTGTATTTTAAGGAAAAAAAAACTTAAATTTTTTATGGAAAAACCTGTTTTGACTACACTTTTGAATTATAAAAAAGATTATTAAGTGTCATGTTTATTCATTTTACACCAAAATTATTTAATTTTAGCACAACTGCGCTATCAAACTGAAAACAATCATGATTTATAGAACTTGGAACAAGGGTGGCCATATCATGTGCACATGTTCCTGATATGGCCACTAGGTAGACTTTTGGAATTTGGGACTTTTTGGACAATTAAATCTATTTTTATGGGGAAAGGAAATTGTTTTCAGAAAGTCCATTAAACTGAGAACGAGTAAGAAAAAAGTGGTTTACATTTTTTTCAAAATGGCGGCTAGAAAAATTCTCAAACCTTGTAGTGTCCCGATGATTTTAGCACGATCTTTTAGCAGGATAAAATGAATCTACCCTCTACATTTCAAGGTAGTTCAGGAAACATGCAGCAGCTATACCAAGACGCTATGTCTATTGTTGGAAAGTAAGGCAAACCTGGTATTTTCATAACTCTCACCTACAATCCGCAATGACCTTGAATAGCTACTGCTTCACTACCACATGAAAAACCGACTGATCGTCCTGACATTGTTATTTGCGTTTTCGCATTGAAACTCGAGAACTAAAAAGGTATAGGTTCAATAAAAAGTAGTTTGCATGAAGAAACCATTCAGAGGGTATGTTTCATTATTATGGAAGCAAATAACTTCCAAAATGACTGATATTCTTCATCTATACTAATAATAAATCTGTAGCCGAAATTTTTCTCGTAATTTTCGATTTTCTAAAAATAATTGGTCCTAACATATATAATTAACCACCCTGAAACAGAAAATCGCTTTTTTGAAATTTTTGTTTGTATGTCTGTCTGTCTGTCTGTCTGTCTGTCTGTCTGTTACCTTTTCACGCGATAATGGCTGAACGGATTTCGATGAAAATTGGAATACAAATTAAGTTCGTTGTAACTTAGATTTTAGGCTATATGGCATTCAAAATACATTATTTAAAAGGGGGGTTATAAGGGAGCCTGAATTAAATAAATCGAAATATCTCGCTTATTATTGATTTTTGTGAAACATGTTACATAACAAAAGTTTCTTTAAAAATAACTTGCGATAAGTTTTATGCCATGAAAAAGTTTGATAGGACTGATATTTAATGAGATAAATGAGATTTAAAATTAAAATAACTGCCATCTAAGGCCGTGTAATGAATTAAAAAACAAATGACTTCGTCTATAAGGGGCCTTGGACAGCAACATTCGAAGGCTATGAAAGATACCCTACAGATAATGTTTCTGCGTTTCTATAAAGTAATATCGGAAGCTAAATTAACCGATTTGTATAATTAATTATTATTTCACCATTGGAAAATGTAGTTTCTCTAGATGGACATAATGCTATAATGTTATTACAGTAACTTCTGAGTGAATCGAGGACAGGTAAGATTAAAATAGCTTCTTATGCACAGAAAACTTGATAGGCTATTCTGTATATTCATTTGCTGTATTTCCTAAACTAATTTAATGACCAAATGAGTGTCTCTGGATCAAAATGATCGCATTTTAATTATTTGGATACAATTTAAATTAAGTAACATAATAAACGATTTATCCTTCTATCAAACACGAATCTTCCCTGGATTAAACGTCCTATTTTAATTATGTAATTACTTTATATTTATTTCTAACAGCTGCAGCGGAGCGCACGGTTACGGCTAGTTGGAAATAAATTTGAAAAAATTTAATTTGAACTTCTATGATCTTAGTTTGCAGCATTTGTTGCACAAGCCACTAGTATCAATATATTTTCAATTAGGTCTTTATAGTTTAAATTTCCAGTGCCATTGCCCCAAATTGTTAGACCATAAGTAATGAAAGAATTAAAAAATGCAAAATAAACATTTTGAAGATAACGTCTATGTATCACATGAATAACCTTGACATAGGGAATGTACTCCCACTGCAACTTTGACACTGAGTTGTTCTGACGACGTAGACGACGGACGGCGGGCTGAGTTGCGATCGTAAAAGTGAAGCATGTGAAATAAGAGAATGAGTAGGAGATGAACTGTAAACCTTAGATGGCAGACTATGTACCTGTGCACTTTATGGACGAGTATGCGAAACAGTAGCGGCCTCATAAAATAAGCAGTACGTGCTTCCTGTACTTGCCCGCTTCAGAGAATGTGTAAAAATCGCAACAACTTCATTGTTTATGACGAACTGCAGTGATCACAACTGTGCTACATTAGAGGACGAAATCATACCAAAGACATCTGCCTTTATTACCACATCGTGAACGTGATGCTGACTTTTACGTGAGCATTTCACGTCTGTAAATATATTTGATCAACAACCACAACAAGAACTTAGATTATGATCCTAATTTCAAAAGTTTATTTCCAAAGTGACGTAAATCCATGAAATACAAAACCTCAGAAATCACGATTCTTTATTTTCTTCTAGCTAAATTTAGATATGTTAGAGAAGTTATATATCTTATTCTTATTGAATTTGGTATTCCCAAGAAACTAGTTCGATTACTTAAAATGTGTCTCAGTGAAACGTACAACAGAGTCCGTATAGGTCAGTTTCTGTCAGATGCGTTTCCAATTCACTGCGGGCTAAAGCAAGGAGATGCACTCTCACCTTTACTTTTTAACTCTGCTCTAGAGTATGCCATTAGGAAAGTCCAGGATAACAGAGAGGGTTTGGAATTGAACGGGTTACATCCGCTGCTTGTCTATGCGGATGACGTGAATATGTTAGGAGAAAATCCACAAACGATTAGGGAAAACACGGGAATTTTACTGGAAGCAAGTAAAGAGATAGGTTTGGAAGTAAATCCCAAATAGACAAAGTATATGATTATGTCTCGTGACTATAACATAGTATGAAATGGAAATATAAAAATAGGGTATTTATCCTTTGAAGAGGTAGAAAATTTGGCATGTAGCACGTATGGGCGTATCCAGAAATGCATATAGAGTGTTAGTTGGGAGGCCGGAGGGAAAAGGACCTTTAGGGAGGCCTAGACATAGATGGGATGATAATATTAAAATGGATTTGAGGGAGGTGGGATATGATGATAGAGAATGGATTAATCTTGCTCAGGATAGGGACCGATGGCGGGGTTATGTGAGGGCGGCAATGAACCTCCGGGTTCCTTAAAAGCCAGTAAGTAAGTAACGTAAATTTAGATATGATTATGAATATAATGAGTTTCAGTCCACACCTGTGGAGTAATTGTTTGCGCATCTGGCCGCGAAACCAGGTGGTCCGGGCTCGATTCCAGTTCGGGGCAAGTTACCTGGTTGAGGTTTTTTCCGAGGTTTTCTCTCAACCCAATATGAGAAAATACTGGATAACTTTCGGTGCTGGACCCAGGACTCATTTCACTGGCATTATCACCTTCATCTCATTCAGACGCTAAATAATCTAAGATGTTGATAAAGCGTCGTAAAATTAACCCAAGCAATTAAAAATAAAAACATGTTTGTCTGTCTCTTTCTCTGCTGCACCACCTGGGTTCCACCTACTATATAGACTATTTACCCACAACTTGAGTCTTTTGGTAGCAGGAATACTAAGCTTAGATATCAGTCTATCGTGCTGTCATTATGCACAAGGCTCGAAATCAGCTACAAGGGTCGGTCCGGTTTTATTTGTCACTACTGTACATCAAAGAATTTGACATTGGAGAGAAAACAGGAGAAAGGACTTTCTATCAATACCTAACAGACCAAGAACATTGGCAGTCGCGCATTTCCGCCTTCCAACTGGTCATGACTGCTTGGCTCAGCATCTCCCCCGCTTCGGTATTTCGTTCAAATCCAACCTGCACCCTTTGCGACCTTCAAGAAGCAATGAATAGAGATCCTTTCCAACGCTATTCAGCTCTAAAATCACTGACAAAATATTCTAGATTAGAGCTGGGCACTGGGAGCGAATCCAAACTCTAAACGGAGACGCTTAATATTCACCCAGTACGGAATCAACGCTGCGCGGTGTTCGGCGGAGCAGAAAGGGGTTAAAGATAAGCCATATGGCTCCCCGTGAGAGAGTAGAATACGCTCTTGGTGCCCAGCCCTGATCTAGATACTGGGAAGCGAGAATCCTCATGCCACTGCTTAGTTTTTAATTCTTAAGAATTTCGTTTAGTTACTTTTACTTACTTACTGGCTTTCAAGGAACCCGGAGGTTCATTGCCGCCCTCACATAAGCCCGCCATTGGTCCCTATCCTCAGCAAGATTAATCCAGTCTCTACCATCATATCCCACCTCCCTCAAATTCTTTTTAATATTATCCTCCCACCTATGTCTCGGCATCCCCAAAAGTCTTTCTCCCTCCGGCCTCCCAACTAACACTCTACATGCATTTCTGGATTCGCCCATACGTGCTACATGCCCTGCTCATCTGAAACGTCTGGATTTAATGTTCCTAATTATGTCAGGTGAAGAATACAATACGTGCATTCTGTGTTGTGTAACTTTCTCCATTCTCCTGGAACGTCATCCCTCTTAGCCCCAAATATTTTCCTAAGCACCTTATTCTCAAACACCCTTAACCTATGTTCCTCTCTCAAAGTGAGAGTCCAAGTTTCACAATCATAAAGAACAACCGGTTATATAACTGTTTTATTAATTCTAACTTTCAGATTTTTTTACAGCAGATTGGATGATAAAAGCTTCTCAACCGAATAATAACACGCATTTCCCATATTTATTCTGCGTTTAATTTCCTCCCGAGTGTCACTTATATTTGTTACTGTTGTTCCAAGATATTTGAACTTCTCCACCTCTTCAAAAGATAAATTTCCAATTTTTATATTTCCATTTCGTACAATATTCTGGTCACGAGACATAATCATATACTTAGTCTTTTCGGGATTTACGTCCAAACCTATCTCTTTACTTGCTTCCAGTAAAATTTCCATGTTTTCCCTAATCGTTTCTGGATTTTCTCCTAGCATATTCACGTCATCCGCATAGATAAGCAGCTTACTTTTTGAGATCTAAATTTAAGTCGTCTTCCTAACAAGTATTAGGCCAAGTGGCCTGTTACGGTCTCAAACTAGGATTTTCAGTCCATCTCTTAATCGGACGACCTAAAGATCTTTTGCCATATGGATGGTAATGAAACAGTGCTTTTGGAATTCTGCATCGATCCATTCGACCCTTCCACTGAAGTTGATATTTGCTGATGAACTGCATAATGGATTCTATTTGAAGTTCTTGCATTAGGTCCTCATTTTTTATGATCCCAGCGAGTATATCCAGCTGTTGCTCTCATAAACCTCATCTCACTTGCTGTTATTCTACTGACATCTTTACTCTTCACAGTCCATGCTTCACTACCATAGCTTAATACTGGCTGTGCTAAGGTTTTATACAAGCCTATTCTTGTGTGTCTTTGTACTAGTGAGGGTTTCATGATTTTATTAATGATCCCATTGTTTTGTTTTTACATATTTTTTCAGCAATATCTACTTCATCATAAGGTGATAGTTTATAGCAAGGTAAGAATCCATCCTTGTCATCCGAGGCTTCTGTTGAGACTTGAAAGCAATGTGAAAATGACGCTCGATGGGTTGCTAGCCCAGAGAGGTGCAATTGGTGGGGTTCCCACCTATGCAGCATTTCCTCTGCATATGACATTTCAGTTATACCGCTGATACTCGGTCCCCAGAGCCTCGTTCGTTCAAAACGGGTTGCACCACGGGAAGGTGAGGATGGGATTTGGGTAGGAGAGGTTGTGGATGGAATGCACATCACTACCTTTTAGCAACCCTCAATTTAATTTGTATCTAGTTATATTGTTTTAATCTTGAGGTTGTGATTAGGTCAAAGATATGTTAACTATGTACCTGTTACTAGAATGAATGAATGAATGAATAATTAATTAAATAGTTAATTAAATAAATAAGTAAATAAATAATAAATAAGTAAATAAATCTAAAAGTAAATAAATATATCAGTAAATAAATAAGTATATGAGTAAATAAATAAATAAATAAATAAAATAAAATGAGTAAAAGAGTAAATCAGTAAATAAATAAAAATAAATAAAAACATAAATAAGTAAATGAGTAAATAAAAGAGTAAATGAGTAAATAAATAAATAAATAAATAAATGAGGAAAAAGTAAATGAGTAAATAATTAAATAAAAACAAATAAAAACATAAATAAATAAATAAATAAATAAATAAATAAATAATAAATAAATAAATAAAAACAAATAAAAAATAAATAAATAAATAGAGTATATGAGTAAAAGAGTAAATGAGTAAATAAATAAATAAATAACAAATAAAACATAAATAAATAAATTAAAATAAATAAAATAAGTAATAAGTAAATAACTGAATAAACGAATAAACAGATAACTAAATAAAACTAAATAAATAATAAAAATAAATAAATAAATATTACGATAATCGTTGGAAAGTGCTTTTACAAAATCGAGAAGTTTGAAAAACGAGCAAATTAAGAAGAAGTGAAGAATTAAAAATGATTCAGGTACTTTTAATATTTCGTGTTCAAATAAATAAAGTTTTATTTCTTTTTGTAAGCTTAAAGGAGTAAAATTTTGGAAATATTCAACATTTTTTTCTCCATTACTGTACCTTGTACACTATTGAAAATTGGTGTGTGTAAAACATTGTCCTTCTGTTACACAATAAAAATATGTTTAAATTTAAAAAATATATAAACTTTTTCAAAATTCAAAAGTGATGAAATTTCTCTTAAATAAAAACTATCCAACATTCTGTCAAGAAATTTGTTGTGTGTATTTATGCATGTCATATCGACAATATGATGCAAAATCTCTTTTCCAATAGAATAAAATAAATTCATTTTAAAAATGGTCAGATATCAATATATTCTTAAATACAAAAGATATTATTTATTAATAAATAAATAAATAAAGTTTCATGTAAAATAAAAGAAAGATATCACGAAAAAGTTAAAGTTTATAAATTAATAAATAAAACACAATAAAAAGTAAATAAATTTTGAAAAAAGAAAGAAAGAAAGAAAGAAAGAAAGAAAGAAAGAAAGAAAGAAAGAAGGTAAGTAGGTAAGTACGTAAATAAATAACTAAATAAATGAATAAATAAATACAAAAATAAATAAATTAAATAAATAAAATAAAGGTAATTTCAAAAGATAAATAATATAAATAAGTATTACCAACTTCTATTTCAGAGTTAAATGTTAGTGATCTTTTAGTGACTTTTACATGTTAGTTCAAATGTCGAGATTTTCTTTTAATTTTAGTTTGAAAAGTTGTCATTTGTTCAAATTTTCGTTAATTTTGAATGGATGAAGAATTAAAATTGTTCTTGGTTGTTTGACGTAATGTTATGTTGTTCTGAAAAAGTAGAAAGTTTATCATTTTATATTTTTGTGATTTTCTTTCATTTGATTGGTTATAGATATCATTTATTCTAAATTTTCATTAATTTTTCGTGGATAATGACGTTGTCCTTTGTTCTTGGTTGTTTGACGAGAGTGGTGTTACACTTGAAAATTTGTCTGCATTTGTCGAATGCGCATCACCATGTCCCACTTTTCAGTGCCAATAAAAATTTTGTTTACGGTTGGAATTTTGAATAAAGGGAAATAAAAACCGTGTTCTTTTATCTATTAAATTTTGTGTCGATTTTGGTTTAGTTCTTTCGCAGGTGAAGAAGGATTGTGTTCAATGTTGAAAAACTGTTTTTCTGTTGTTTAAAGGAATTATTTACTGAATTTTCTGTAGATGTTAAGGTGTAATTTGTTCGTGTGTTCATTTAGTGCAAACACATTTATTTATGCACAGTTGATGCAAAAGTATTGGTTTTTCTTTGCACCTTTGATGGTTTAAGTTTAGTCCCCTAAAATAAATTCATTTAAAAAGTGAAGTGGTTGTCGATGAAGACGTCGATGAAATTATTTTTATTTGATAAGATGATAAATTATTATATTTTATTTTGTGTTTAGTGATTTTTGGGGGTAAAGTGCGGACGAAAATTTCAGAAAAAACTAAAACTAAAGTTCGAATATCAAACGAAAAAGTCAAAGTTTAAAATTAAATAATTTTAATTTTTTTGGAGGAACTTGTTCTTCTTTAAAAAATGAATATAATATTTGATTTTTCATCTTCGATTTTGCGATGTTTGGTGACATTTGACGTAAATTGGCAAATTTTTGTAAATTTCGTCAGCCATAAAAATTACCAAAATAAATAAGTAAATAAATAAATACTCTTTTTTTAATCGTAATTTTTTATCATATACCAGAAGGACAGTGTTTCACACACACCAATTTTCATTATTCTTCAAGATACAGTAATGGAGGAGAAAAAATATTGAATATTTCCAAAAAAAATACTGTTAACCTCTTAAGTGAAGTTTGAATTGTTTAAATAAAGTTCAGTACATTTGTTTCGTATCATGTATATTAATTAACACTACCTTTTGCTCAAGAAATTTTACATGCATTGTAGCATACATAGAAGGCAGTGGTTTTCATTACAACCCTAGAGCAATTATTTGTAATATTGCAACATACTTATCTAGGTTGGCAACTTTGAATTCAGTAAAATCGACTTTCAACCCTAGTGACCGTTAGCTGTAACAATGAATAGAAAACACTATCGTGCAAAAAAAAGGGCTTTGATACCTTGATACAAAAATGCTGGGAAAGGATTCCACGTTACATAATGTTCAAAGGATGAATTTAATCCTCGCTGAATAGCGACAAGTACAGGAATACAGATGGATGGACTGGTAGCCAGACAGATCGATGATGTGCTTGAAGAGAGGTAACATTTTCCCATTTAGTGTCGGAATTTTGAGTGTGCAATTATAAAACGATGAACTAATCGATAATGTCATAGACTCTCATCATTATCAACGGCGTAGTGTCGAACTCTAATGCTGGACTTCCTAATTCAATCAAAGCCAGAGTAAGTAGACCCTAGGATTAACACAAACACATGTTTTCGTATTGTAGACTTCCGCTTGACAGTTATTTACAGTGTTGCCGATCAAAGGCTCCGCTTTCTGTGTAGATGGCTTTGGTTTTGTAATCATTTCTAAGCTGGACATGTTTAGATTTTCGAAGGCCGTCAAAACTTGCATTTGTTATTAGCGCATTTAAATATAAACAAATGAAAGTGGGCTTACAATAGGCCTTATCAAATACCTTACTATAATAATACCGGACAGCTGTATACTAGCAGCATTGGCGTGAGTTCGAAATACCGCGGACCTGACATCTAGCGGAGCGGAATGGAATTACGTCCACATATACAAATATTAACATAGCGGGATTCTCACTATTGTTTAAAACGTGAGTTACTAATGTGGAATAATATATGTAACACTTAATAAATGTTGAATAATATTTAATGTAAAATTATCTTATATCAAAGCTGCATATTATGAGAAATATTGCATACTTCATATTACTTCCCGTAATTAATTGTTACATATTTTTTCTTTGGTTCAGTGAATCAAAATCAATCTGATATTGGGAATGAATTTACAATAATGCTTTATATACGCACTGCTGACAACTGCAAAGATAAAATTGGTAGTAATATGATGATTGTAATAATTAGTAAAGGCATGTGGACAACAATAAAACTTAATTTGATAAAACCTTAAAATTTCCGATACATTTTAACTTCTATTCATTTATTAGAAGTAGATAAAAAAAACTAATTTGTATTTTTCTATCAACACAGAGAGGAAGGAATTAGTCCTACTAAAGAATCTTGTTGACTCACGTTTTATGATCCCTCGGAAATCGAAAGTACGATTTAGAGCAATTTGTAATGCTGTAATTTTGTAGCAATTATAAACAGCACATATACACCCTGACATTTTAACACAGCACTAATTAATAAAACTATTAACTAGCCCAGCAACAATATACATTGCAGTTGATTACAGCTTGTTTCAACCGGCCGCCTAGGTAGCAGCACCAGCGTCGTTCGCACGTAAATTTGGTAGCTGTCCGGTATTATTATACCCAGGTATTTGGCCTTATATTAAAAGTTTTTGGACAATTGAAACAAATTCCTGAAATAAATCTCTTTGCTAAATTTAATTAATCCTTCTTCTACTTCTTCAAGTAATAAATTTGGTTCTGTCCAAGGTTCCTGTATTTTACACTATTCATTGGCCACGACATATACACCTGATGTAACGGCATCACATTTCTTAAAACAAGTCCCTGCATATAATGTATCAAAATGTTTAAAACCGAATGTTTAATGAATTTTTCTTTAAAAAAATTTACATAAAAATCTTCAACCTGTACAATTGATGGAAAAACTTAATTTGTTCTCAGTGAATGTAGTTGTCTCTGCAATTATGGAACACTGTTTCAATCCGTATATATTGGTTGTTGGTTTACACCTGAATAAAACCTACTCTTTTGTGGTTCAGTATGACCACTCACCGACCACGAACAGATTTTGTTTGGCAGAGGGTGACTGGGACCGATCTGAATAGAAATGCCCTGTATTTTGTTTTATTCATCCTTTATAGTGAAATATATATATAACGGTTTTTTTCCAAATTATCTCAAATCGTCTCTTGGACTAAAATATTTTAAATAATTCAATTACTATAGTCTTCAAAAATGTAAATATAAAACAAAATATAAACTACATGAGTAGTGAAGAGGTTCTGTCTGATACGAATCATTATATCAAGGCTAACATAGTATATTAGTACGTTTGTACCTAATTGTGATTTAAATTTTCTACTTGTAATGTTCTGCTCAACTCATTTGCATTTTTTTGTATTTCTATCTGTACTTATATTTCATTTTCTTATTCACTTGTTTCTGCATTTGTTCTTTGTATTTCTATTTCTTGTGGTGTGGTAGAGAAGACCTGATAAGTCTAACTCCAGCAGAATGAATGAATGAATGAATTAATTAATTAATCAACTAATCAATCAATAAAGGAATGAGTGAATGACTGAGTACGTGAGTGAGTGAGTTAGTGAATGAGAAAATGAGTCAGTGAATGAGTGACCGAAAGAAACAAACGAAATGAAACAGATCAGAACAAAAGAAATCAAAACAAGTAAATAAATAAGTAAAAAATAAATAAATAAATAATTAAAACATAAGTAAATAAGCATAAAGTAAACAAAGAAACAAAAAGGAAATAAGTGAATAAAAAATAAATAAGTAAAAAATAAGTACCGTAAAAATAAAATAAATCGATATGTGAATGAAAAATAAATAAATAATTAATTAAATTATTAGATAATTAAATAAATGGAGAAATAAGTAATAACATAATTGAGTAAAGAAAATGAATGAATGAATTAATGAAAGAGTATTTAATTGAATGAGTGAGTGAGTGAGTAAACGAACGAAAGAAACAAAAGAAAACAAAACGAAAAAAATGAGAGAGAGAGAGAGAGAGATTTCAAAAAATCATCTGTCCTCCATTGAAGGTGACCATATGGATCCAGAATGCAATAATATATTAATAAATTTACAAATAAAGTAAATCATTAATGAAGACATAAATAAATAAAGAAAACGTAAACAAAGTAAGACATAAATAAACAAATAAATAAATATCACTTAATATGTAAATAAAAAAGTAAACTAATTTAAAAAAACGAGTAAATATGGAAATGCAGAAGAAAATGATTAAATGAATGAATTTATGAATCAATGAATAGTATTGTCACTAATTAGAATATAATTAAATATATGTCACTTCATTTAGATCTACATACAATAATATTGTAATGGCAGTTTTAGTGAAACTTTTCATTTCACACCGATCCACTACACTAGAGTCTCATGTAAGGTCATTTTTAAGTATTTGCGAGTTATAAAACCCGGACCTGTCTTGTGATTATTATTCCAAAACCAATAATTTTGTTTTCTAAACAAAAATGTAGATACGAAGTCTGAAGTAATTCTAAATTATTGCATAAAGCCCAGAAATAAAAAGTTTATGAAATAGAGCTCATATACAAAGTCTGCAAATACGTAGTAATCTCTCAGTCATAAATTTGTTGGTCAATGAAGACACAAAAATCACTCCAGATTTCATAAACCTCTGTTTACAATATTACACTAATTACATTTTAATAAGGATGTCAATATTAAGTGTTGTTACCTTTGAACTGATACCTGTATCCATGAGTTATCCATGACGTCCATCATATCTCCTGTATTACATTCTCACCAAGGAAAATTTCATGTTTTAAATCTGTACGCACCACAAATTATTAAAACAGACAATAACACACAAATACACGAAAATGAAAGAAACTGAAACATCACAATTATAGAAAATATTGTCTAAAATTTGGATATCACAATAAATAATCAAATAATAATCGATTTTCTAATAAAACGAAGAATATACGCAAGAAATATCAAATACCGCACACGACACGACCGGCCATATTGGAATACTGAACTATAGAGTTATGACAACCAATCACATCTCAGGATCAGTGACGATTTGGAAGAAGGAGGGTGGACGCGGACACATGAATGTTCACAGGGAGTTTAGGAATGTAGTACACTACAGTCAGATATCTTAAAGTTAAGGACTTCAAATAATGTTCACTAGCGTTGCAAATTATTCGTACATGCATGAGTAGAAATTCGGAAGTGAAATTAATAATATAAGCTTTCATTCACAACGATGAACACGAACATGAAACTCTATGAAATAAAACATAACATTAATGGATAAAAACATGGCCTTCTGAAGTCATTCAGATGTCGTAAGATACCCAAATGACAATAGTCTTACAAATAAATTAGTACATTATGCAACGAACCTATAATGATAGCAATTAAGAAGCGAATATGGGTGTGCTTGCGCTCGTTTCATACTTTTTCATACGAGCTTCTTAATTATCATTATAGGCGAGTTTCATACGACTTTTTATGCTCGACCACATTTCTAACTTGAAATTACAGTATTCAGATGTATACATTTTATTTGTATCTGACAAGATCGGAAGTGACCTTGTTCTAGGTCGTGAATTGTGAGATGTGCGCAGACGCGAAAGTATTGATTTTTTCCGAGGAACAATAATGTCATTGACTTTGTGTAATCCCGTTAAACTTGGTATAACCTTGATTATTAAATTCGACATTGAAAAACGAGATGACAAATTGAATTTATTGGAATATTATTTACAATTAACGCTAATTATTATAGTAACAGAACATAACCTTCTGCGACAGTATTGGATTTCCAGCCTCCGTGACTTTTCGCTAATTATCTTTCGATTGCATATCCGAGAATAATCGATACTTGCGGTTTTATAACGGTACAAAGCTGACTTATCATTGGCTGAATACCTGTAAGCTGAGTTGTCATTGGCTGAAAACACCTGTACTTTAATGAGTAGGTGTACTTTAATGACCGCTAACAGGTGTATAATTACTACATTTCGGCATGGTCGAGCATAAAAGAATATAAATTACAACCACAGTTTTTTACAGTATAGTTTTGGAAATTCACAACATACAAGTCACAGTTTTGGATTGTCCATTTTAAGTAGGCTACCTGTGTATATTTCAGGATGGCATTATAAAAATTAATCCGGTAAATGGCGATAAAAATTCATACTGTACGTTCGTGTAATTAGCATCAGACTTATTCATCCATAATCAAAGAAACTAAATGTAATTGTGGTGTAAAAAAGACAGGGGATTTGTGAGGCTCGTTCGAATTGCGTGTAATGTCTATACAGCAATAGGGTCAAGGAATGATGGCACATAGAAATTGCTCTATTTCTAAGATTTTCATGTGTTCAATCAACGGCATGAAATAAGCTAGTAAAAATAACAGTCATTCATCCTTCGATGATGATGATGATGATGATGATGATAATAATAATATAGTTATATTACCGGTTGTTCTTTATGGTTGTGAAACTTGGTCTCTCAATTTTAGAGAGGAACATTGGTTAAGGGTGTTTGAGAATAAGGTGCATAGGAAAATATTTGGGGCTAAGAGGGATGATGTTACAGGAAAATGGAGAAAGTTACACAACACAGAACTGCACGCATTGTTTTCTTCACCTGACGTAATTAGGAAAATTAAATCCAGACGTTTGAGATGGGCAGGGCATGTAGCACGTATGGGCAAATCCAGAAATGGATATAGAGTGTTAGTTGGGAGGCCGGAGGGAAAAATACCTTTAGGAGGCCGAGACGTAGGTGGGAAGATAATATTAAAATGGATTTGAGGGAGGTGGGATATGATGATAGAGACTGGATTAATCTTGCTCAGTATAGGGACCGATGGCGGGCTTATGTGAGGGCGGCAAAGAACCTCCGGGTTCTTAAAAGTCAGTAAGAAAGTAGTAAGTAAGTAAGTAAGTAAGTAAGTAAGTAAGTAAAGAGGGATGAAGTTACAGGAGAATGGAGAAAGTTACACAACGCAGAACTGCATGCATTGTTTTCTTCACGTGGCATAATTAGGAAAATTAAATCCAGACGTTTGAGATGGGCAGAACATGTAGCACGTATGGGCGAATCCAGAAATGCATATAGAGTGTTAGTTGGGAGGCCGGATGGAAAAAGATCTTTGGGGAGGCCGAGATGTAGATGGAAGGATAATATTAAATGGATTTGAGGGAGGTAGGATATGATGAAAGAGACTGGATTAATCTTGCTCAGTATAGGGACCGATGGCGGGCTTATGTGAGGGCGGCAATGAACCTCCGGGTTGCTTAAAAGCCATAAGTAAGTAATGACACTATTAAAACTTAAAATTAATTTAAATCTTTATATTTCACTAAATGAAACAAAATATATATTAAATTTATATACGCTACAGATTTACACTTTACCTTAGCTCAATCAAATACCCTTGGATTTATTCAGCCATCGTTAAACAAAACAATTTCTTAGGAGAGATGAAAACCAAAAGAGAGAAATGGGGTGGAATATGCAACACTAAAAGTTATAATTGAGTTTTCGCAGATGCATTCAACAAGTTTTCTATGCATTTAATTATAATAACGTACTACCCTTCCCCTTCCACCAGCGCCTGATTTTATAGAGAGGGATGAATGGATATTTAAACCAGGAGGAATAATAGAACACAAGGGACACTGAGATAGGGAGGGAGTCTCATTATCAATTAATGCTTAATAACAGTCAAATAGAATCAAAAGAAAATTTTCAATTCAATTTAATTTTCATCGCCATCGTCATTATCTTGGGGTACTTTAAGAAAGCACGCGCGCCTCGAGAGATAAGGAAATTGTTACTGCGAAGTTCCAAAACTTACTTCTCTTATTCCAGGGGCTCGATAACCGAGTTGGAAGAGGTCTGCCCATTCTTTATGTACTTTTAAAACCAAGACACTGTCATTCCATTTTCTGTAACTCCATCGCCTCTAAACAAATGTGGAAGTCTGAAATAACTTCCAGCTCGCCGTATTTATATCTTTAATTTAGACCAAATTGACGAATGGAAGATACCAGGAGAGACAATATTAATTTTATTTATTTATTTATTCTTTTATTTATTTATTCCTTTATTTATTTATTATTTTATTTATTTAGTTATTTATTTATTTCTTTATATATATTTAATTATTTATTCATTCATTTATGTATTTAGTTATTTATTTATTTATTTATTCATTTCTATATTTATATATATATATTTATTCCTTTATTTCTTTATTTATTTATTTATTTATTAGTTATTAATTAGTTATTTATTATTTATTTATTTATTTTTATTTATTTATTTTTACTTATTTATTTATTTATTTTTTTTTTTACTTTTTACTTTTTTGCTTTTCTACTTTTTACTTCTTTTTTTTACTTTTTTTTTTTACTTTTTTACTTTTTTACTTTTTTACTTTTCTACTTTTTACTTTTACTTTTCTATTTTTACTTTTTACTTGTTTTACTTTTTACTTTTCTACTTTTTACTTTTTACTTTTTACTTTTTCTACTTTTTACTTTTTCACTTTTATTACTTTTTTTACTTTTTTACTTTTACTTTTTACTTTTTTACTTTTTACTTTTTACTTTTTTACTTTTTACTTTTTCTACTTTTCTACTTTTTACTTTTTTTTACTTTTTTTTACTTTTTACTTTTTTACTTTTTACTTTTTACTTTTTACTTTTACTTTTTTTACTTTTTACTTTTTACTTTTTTTTACTTTTTACTTTTTTACTTTTTTAACTTTTTACTTTTTTACTTTTTTTACTTTTTACTTTTTACTTTTTACTTTTTACTTTTTTACTTTTTTACTTGTTTATTTATTTATTTATTTATTTATTTATTTATTGCTAATAAGTTTGAAATCAATACAAACTAATAAATGCAATTCATTCATTCATTCATTCATTCATTCATTCAAATTCATTCATTCATTCATTCATTCATTCATTTATTTTATTCCATAGATCTTACATGAGCAATGAAGCTTTAAGATGTGGAACAAGTCAACATTTTACAATATTACAATTACAATTTTTACAAATTTTTATAGTTTTACAATTTAGTAATTTTCTACAATTTTTACAATTTTGTGCAATTTTTTACAATATTTTGGCGAGATGTAGTGAGATGAGGTGAGGTCCGAGGATTCGCCAAAAGGTTACCCGGCATTTGCCTTTTGGTGGGGGAAACCTCGAAAACCCAACCAGGTAATCAAATCAAAGGGGGTAATCAAATCAAAGGGGTTGATGCCAAGGACTCGCCATAGACCATCCGGCTTCAGTCCCACGGCTGGGAAAAACCTCGGAAAAACCAAAGACCAAAGGGCGATCCAACCCAAGCCCGAACGCAGCTCCGGATCAGCAGCCCAGCGAGTCTGCCGACTGAGCTACATCGATGGCTCTACTAAAAGTATACAATACATAGCCAATCAGATTATTAAATTTACAAACGCAAACGATCATTCATCAGTTGAGCTATATTATAATACAAAACAATTTAATTAAATTTAAGGCATAAACAATTCAATCAGTTGTGATATACAGAAATTGATAATACATATCATGCAAACTACTTCAAATTACAAACACAAACAATTTATCAGTAGAGCTATATAGATTACTATTCAATTTAAAGCATATACAATTCATCGGCCAAAACTATACAAATATATACAATACAAATTAGCATACTTTCATTAAGCTATACAAATTTGTGCAATTAATATCAAGTAGATTAATTCAATTTATAATCATAAACAATTCATCAGTTGAGCTATACATATTACCATTCAATTTACAGTAGGTCTATATACAATTCATCAGTAGAGCTACACAGACTAGTAATCATTTTAAGAACATATACAATTCATCAGCCAAACTATACAAACATATACAATCAAATTAATTCAATTTACAAACTTATTTTCGTTAAGCTATACAATTCATATGAAGTAGGTTAATTCAATTTATAAGCTTAAACAATACATCAGTTGACCTATACAGTATACTATTCAATTTACAGTACATACAATTCATCAGTTATGCTAAACAAAAAATACAATACATAGTAAACAGATTAAGTCAATATAAAAACATATTTTAGTTGAGCTATATAAAATTGTACATGTCATTTAAGTAGAATAATTCAATTTACAAGCATAAACAATTCATCAATTGTGTAGAAGGTATGAGTATGTAGAAATTTGGTTAATTCTTTTCTGAACCTTTTCTCGTTGTTCTTCAAATCTTTAAGATAATTAGGCAGTGCATTGAAGACTGTTATACATGAATAGCGAACTCCTTTTTTAAAACAGGTTAGACTAACAGAGGGTAGATTAAGATCTGATTTATGTCTTGTATTAAAATGATGAATGTCTTGATTAGTACTGAATTTATCTTGGTTCTTAATATACAGCATCATTAGGGAAAGAATGTATTCACAAGGTAAAGTCAAGATTTCTAAGTTTCGGAAAATATTTTTACATGAGGTCCTTTTATGCACACCGGCCAATTCTTATATTTTTTTGTAAAAGAAAACGTGTTTAGCTTCAGACGAGTTACCCCAGAATATTTCTTTATTGGGTTATTTTACGACGCTGTATCAACATCTAGGTTATTTAGCGTCTGAATGAAATGAAGGTGATAATGCCGGTGAAATGAGTCCGGGGTCCAGCACCGAAAGTTATCCAGCATTTGCTCGTATTGGGTTGAAAACCCCGGAAAAACGGTAACTTGCCCCGACCGGGATTCGAACCCGCCACCTGGTTTCGCGGCCAGACGCGCTGACCGTTACTCCACAGGTGTGGACCCAGAATATTAATCCATATTTCATTACAGGGTGAAAATATGCAAAGTATGACATTTTAAGTAAGTTTATATCACCAATAGTAGATAAGGATCTTAATGCATAACAGGCAGAGCTCAATTTACGAGTAATACATTCTATATGCTATAAACTAGCCACTCCTGAATGAGTAAGACTCGTTCTCAGGAGGGGATTCCAATACAGACGAAATAAATTTAAAATTGAGAATGGATACAGATTAAATATTGTTTAGTATGCTTAAACCCAAACTGTAATTCCAATACAATTTATTTTATTTTTTTATTAATTTGGAGAGGTTCCATGGTTAAAATAATATTGGAATAAAATTTGTTTAATAATCTGGGACCTTCACTCATGCTATGATAAAAAGCTGCATTGGTTTTACATTTTGGTTCAGACAAACGCAGAGAATTCATATTTTTAGTTCTATATTTATGTTTATGCACGACCATGCCGAAATGTAGTAATTATACACCTGGTAGCAGCCCTTTAATGGACCTCATTAAAGTACACCTATTCATTAAAGTTCAGGTGTTCCACCAATCAGAAAATACCATTGTAGCAATATGAAAGCGCAAGTATCGATTAATCTCGGATATGCAATCGAAAGACAACTAGTTCTGTTACTATAATAATTAGCGTTAATTGTAAATAATATTAAAATAAATTCAATTTGTCCTCTCGTTTTTCAATGTCTAATTCAATTTCAAGGTTATATCAAGATTAATGTTTATTTTACTCTGTAGATTATATCAAGGTCAATGTCGACATTAGTTTCTCGGAAAAAAATCAATACTTTCGCGTCTGCGCACATCTCACAATTTACGAGGTATTGCACAAGGTCAGTTCCGCTCCTCAGTCAGATAAGAATAACATGAATACTTATGAATAATTTCAAGTTCGAAATATGGTCGAGCATAAAAAGTCGTATGAAACTTGACTATGATGGTAATTAAGACGCGAGTATGTTTATGAAACGAGCGCAACCATTATTGGCTCGTTGTATAATGTACTAATATACCTTTCAAAGTTATTAAAATTTCTATGAAAATATTTTAATAAATTATAATAATATATTTGTTTAATGTTGAAAAGTTTTCAAATGTTTAAACAACAATTCAGTTGGGTAATCTTTCTGCTTTTTTTAACAAATTTTTAATACTTTTTTCTGTAGTAAAATTAACGGATAAAGGTTGGATTTATAAGTTCCAACCCAACCTATAGTACCATACATAAATATAGATTGAAATAATGCTAAATAAATTACACGTAAACAGTTAATTGACAAAATATTTCTTAGAATAACAAAGTAACATAGTGTTTTACGTAAATTATTACAAATATAATGAATAGGATTATTCCATTTTAATTGACTATCAATAATTATACCTAAGTATTTAACCTCATTAACTTCATTAATAACTGAACAATTGCAATTTATATCGGAACAATCAAAATTATGCATTTTAATTTGTAGTATAAATGAAATTGGTTTATTACCTTTATTATTTAAACAAAATGGGATAGTTACTGTTTTATCTCTATTAATTATAAGTGAATTTAAATCGAACAATTCTTTTTATGAATTTTAAGCCGCAATTTGCATTATAATAAGCGTCAGTCCAAGTTTTTCCACTTAAAAGTAAAAGAGTATCATCAGCATACGAATATAAATTGCCTTCATATTCTTTAATATCTATCATTAAAAGGTCATAAATATATATTAAAAATAAAATCCGTCCAAGGACTGTTCTTTGCGGAACACCTATTTTAATTTTAATAAATTCAGTTAATACGTTATCAATTTTAGTAGCTTGAACTCTATCATTTCAATAAGATTCTAATAAATTAAAAGAATTATTTTTAATTCCAACACAATTTAATTTCTCTAATAATAAATGATGGCTTACAGTATCGAAAACTTTTCTTATATCCAAAAATATACCAACACACTTAAAACCTTGATCAAGTACCTTAATAATTTTTTGAGTAACATTGAAAATAGCATTCTCTGTACTACAGTTTTTTTAAATCCAAATTGTTTTTCATTTAATATATTCTGCTTATTTAAATGATCCCTCAGAGCTGGAAAACTCTAGTGCCATGAAGTCTGCAACTGGATTTAAGAGAAAGACTTCGAATTAAAATGGATCCGGCCAATGATATTTCCCTTAATATTTGGTTGTTCACTCTATGACATATTATCAGATTACTTGTTCCAGCTACAGTGTTATTTGAATGAATGAATGAATGTTATCCATGATGTCCCATGTTGGGCACAGACCTCCTGTGATGGGGTTAGAACCCCCTCGACAGGGATGGCTCAAGTGTACTCGCTTGGTGAGCCAATCCAGGCAGCTTGTCGAGTATACTACTTTTGTCACATGGTTAATAACCCTGTTCAACTTTGACTAGTCTCAGCAATGTTCTTTGTTCATTTTTTTTTCACTACACACATTATACTGACACCGGCACTTTGACAAACACTGGTTGCTATTTACACTATTTACCTGACACTTTCTCAACACTGACTTTACTATTTACAAAACTTATCTCACACTTTCACTAATACTGACTTTACTATTTACAATATCTTAACACTGATTACGTTATCTATTTACAATGACCTTCCCTAGTTCTTTCCACAAAACTCTGTTCTTTGCTGTCCTCGACCATTGCTTCCCAGCCTCTTTGGTAAACATGTCAGATATCTGAGCCGTGGTCTTCCCTGCCCTCTCTTTTCGACGTAGGGGTCCCACATCGTGACTGCATGGGTCCATCTTGCCTGCTGTAGTCTCGCCACATGTCCCCCAGGTCCGCTTCGTTGCCGTGGCTCGTTCTGCTGCGTCAGTAGTGTTCGTCAGTCTTTGTAGTGTTTCGTTTGTCATTCTGTCTCGTAGCGTGGTGCCCAGTATTTTCCTTAGCATCTTCCTCTTGAGCGTTGTCTCTCGGACAAAGTCCAAGTTTGGCAGCCGTATAGCAAAACTGGGATTATACATGTCTCTAGTGCCTCGAACTTGAGATTGCGGTTGATTGTCTTGTCCGTTCATATGAACTTCATTTAATCATATTTTACTAACATATGTTTATCTTAATGCGAGGAAAATTACGCTCCAATCAGTGAATTAAACTACAGTTGTTAAATTGTATAAAATTAAGCACAAATAAATTGTCATCTTTTACGTGTCAAACACGTGGATAACAACAAAGAACAAAGAGGAAATAAAATTAGCAGATTTAAAGAAAGCCACTGAGCATAATGATAATCGAAGAGTGTTATCCCAAAACGTCTTAACTCCATTTCTATGAAATGACTGACTAGTTTCTCATCTGCCGGTCTATGGACTAAGCCAGTTTTGAAGTGAAATCCACAATAATAGAAATGTCAGACAGGATTGGCGTTGTTTTGGAAGAAAACACGATTTAAATATAATGATAGAGATCTCAAACATGATCATAATAATAATCCGTGGGGCTACAGTCCGTGAAGGGCCTAGACCGACCAGCCGGCTGCTGGCTTCACGCCCATATGTCGAAGCAGAGGTGGACGATCATCCAACCAGAATGGAGGTATCGTGTGGTTAGCACGATGAGCCCCCCAGCCGTTATAGCCGGTTTGTGTAACCGGATTTCGTATCTCTCCAAGTGCACCACGATGCTGGGTGGGCACTGGTCCCATACACTGGCTAAAATTTAATGAGACAATTTCTTCCCCCATGAGGACTCGAACCAGCGCGCATTCCGTAACGCGAGTCCTAGGCGGGATGCCTTAGACCGCGACGCCACGGCAGCGGGACCAAACATGATCATAGATATGTATAAATCATAAAAAAAGGCTAAATGGACTTAGTGGATTTTGCGATCACACTCTACAATCATAAACATTAGCTAAGGATTGAAAATAATAAAATAATGAAATTTGATCTACTTAAGCAATTATACTTCTATGTGTAATATTAAACCAGACGACTTTAAGTGCACTGGACAGGTGAAGAAAACATTCCAACAAAAGGACTTAAAGAACAATAACGTTGCAACGAATATTATCAAATTTATGTGACAAAGGTATCTGAAGAACTTTTTATGAACAAAAGCAGAACGATTTCTCGTACGTCTATGTTTTTGTAAAAGCCTCTGTCGTATTATAAGACTATGATTATGAGTATTATTATTATTATTATTATTATTATTATTATTATTATTATTACTATTATTATTCGTAGATTTTAAAAAGGCACATGACTCGGTTAAGAGAGAAATGTTATATGATATACTGTCTTATTCAATTTGGTATTACTAAGAAACTAGTTCGATTAATTAAAATGTGTCTCAGTGAAACGTACAGCAGAGTCCATATAGGCCAGTTTCTGTCTGATGCTTTTCCAATTCACTGCGGGCTAAAGCAGGGAGATGCACTATCACCTTTACTTTTTAACTTCGCTCTAGAATATGCCATTATGAAAGTCCAGGATAACACAGAGGGTTTGGAATGAAACGGGTTACATCAGCTTCTCGTCTATGCGGATGACGTGAATATGTTAGGAGAAAATCCACAAGCGATTAGGAAAAACAGGTGAATTTTCCTTGAAGCAAGTAAATACATTGGTTTGGAAGTAAATACCGAAAAGACAAAGTATATGATTATGTCTCGTGACTAGAAAATAGTATCAAATGGAAATATAAAAATTGGATATTTATCTTTTGAAGAGGTGGAAAAATTAAAATATCTTGGAGCAATAGTAAAAAGTAACAACATAAATGACACTATGGAGGAAATTAAAGCAGAATAAATATAGGAAATGCCGCGAAACCAGGTAGTTCGGTTTCGATTCCCGGTTTGGGCAAGTTACCTGGTTGAAGTTTTTTCCGGGGTTTTCCCTCAACCTAATATGAGCAAATGCTGGGTTACTTTCGGTGCTGGACCCCGGACGCATCTAACCGGTATTATCACCTTCATCTCATTCAGACGCTAAATAACCTGATATTGTTGATAAAGCATCGTAAAATAACCTACTACTATACGGTTCAGAAGCTTTTGTCATCCAGTCTGCTGTCAATAAAGCTGAACGTTAGAATTTTTAAAACAGTTATATTACCGGTTTTTCTGCATGGTTATGAAACTTGGACTCTATCTCACTTTGAGAGAGAAACAGAGGTTAAGGGTGTTGGAGAATAAGGTTATTAAAAAAATATTTGACTAAGAGGGATGAAGTTACAGTAGAATGCATACATTTTATTTCAATAATGTTACCTTCAGAACTGCCGCCATTTTTCTCGACTATCTATTCGGGAAACAAATTTGAGATGGGCAAAGCCTCTTTTATATTACCAGTAAATGAATATGCAGTTTGAAATGTTATCAAACAAAGAAAGGCAAATGCTAGATGAAGCAATAAAATTAAAGAAATGAGATATGATGGTAAACTGGATAAAATTGTGCTGAGGAAGGGACCAATGGCCATGATTGGGGCGGAAAATGAAAGTGTCAATCTTTATAGTACCGTTTTATTGTTTTGTTTCAACATAGAACGTAGTATTTTATGTAGTAAAATGTAATAGTCAACTGAAAACATCAAACTGTAGCCTCTTTCAACAACCTTAGTAGATAAAATAAATATGCATGTGTATTTGTGTAAAACTATTGAAAGAACATTATAAATTCGCAGTAAGTCTATTTGCTAGTAAGATCCGGTGGATTTAGTGTGGTGTAGTTCCCGCTGCAACATGTCACTGCAGGTAGCCGTCTCTGCCCTGACAGGATTACACCTGGACGTATCCTACATGCTTTTATCCTTTACACAAACGTGTTTTCTTTTTGTAACAAGGAGCTAACGTCAACTTGAGGCACACAGCAAAAGTCAATAGGAAAGGACTTAAAGCCGTCAAATTGAGAGCGGAAAACGGAGAAGTGAAAGAGAAAGCCAACATGTCCAGTAGTGAAACTGGAAAGAACTCTGGAACTCTCAAGAAGCGTATTGGAAGGAAGATTAATGCCGTGGAAGGTCATACGTTGAACATTTCTAGTATACAAAATAATACTGTAAATGAAAAATATATTTTTTTGCTGCGATAGTGTGTAAAGTTCCATTTCACCCATTGCTATCAGTGCGTAAAATTCCATTTCACCCATTGTTATCAGTGCGTAAATTTACATTTCACCCATTGTTATCAGTGCGTAAAGTTCCATTTTACCCATTGTTATCAGTGCGTAAAATTCCATTTCACCCATTGTTATCAGTGCGTAAAGTTCCATTTCACCCATTCCTATTCCATTTCACCCATTGTTATCAGTGCGTAAAGTTCCATTTCACCCATTGTTATCAGTGCGTAAAATTCCATTTCACCCATTGTTATCGGTGCGTAAAGTTCCATTTCACCCATTGTTATCAGTGCGTAAAGTTCCATTTCACCCATTGTTATCAGTGCGTAAATCAGTGCGTAAGTTCCATTTGTTATCAGTGCGTACCATTTCATTTGTTATCAGTGCGTAAAGTTCCATTTCACCCATTGTTATCAGTGCGTAAAGTTTTTTCACCCATTGTTATCAGTGCGTAAAGTTCCATTTCACCCATTGTTATCAGTTCGTAAAGTTCCATTTCACCCATTGTTATCAGTGCGTAAAGTTCCATTTCACCCATTGTTATCAGTGCGTAAAGTTCCATTTCACCCATTGTTATCAGTGCGTAAAGTTCCTTTTCACCCATTGTTATCAGTGCGTAAAGTTCCATTTCACCCATTGTTATCAGTGCGTAAAGTTCCATTTCACCCATTGTTATCAGTGCGTAAAATTCCAACCCATTGTTATCAGTGTTCCATTTCACCCATTGTTATCATTGTTATCAGTGCGTATTCCATTTCACCCATTGTTATGCATTTCACCCATTGTTATCGGTGCGTAAAGTTCCATTTCACCCATTGTTATCAGTGCGTAAAGTTCCATTCACCCATTGTTATCAGTGCGTAAAGTTCCATTTCACCCATTGTTATCAGTGCGTAAAGTTCCATTTCACCCATTGTTATCAGTGCGTAAAGTTTCATTTCACCCATTGTTATCAGTGCGTAAAGTTCCATTTCACCCATTGTTATCAGTTCGTAAAGTTCCATTTCACCCATTGTTATCAGTGCGTAAAGTTCCAATTCACCCATTGTTATCAGTTCGTAAAAAAGTTCCATTTCACCCATTGTTATCAGTGCGTAAAGTTCCATTTCACCCATTGTTATCAGTGCGTAAAGTCCATTTCACCCATTGTTATCAGTTATCAGCGTAAAGTTCATTTCACCCATTGTTATTAGTGCGTAAAGTTCCATTCACCCAATTCCATTTCACCCATTTATCAGTGCGTAAAATTCCATTTCACCCATTGTTATCAGTGCGTAAAGTTCCATTTGACCCATTGTTATCAGTTCGTAAAGTTCCATTCACCCATTGTTATCAGTGCGTAACGTTCCATTTCTCCCATTGTTATCAGTGCGTAAAGTTCCATTTCACCCATTGTTATCAGTGCGTAAAGTTCCATTTCACCCATTGTTCAATTCCATTCACCCATTGTTATCAGTGCGTAAAGTTCCATTTCACCCATTGTTATCAGTGCGTAAAGTTCCATTTCTCCCATTGTTATCAGTTACGTAAAGTTCCATTTCACCCATTGTTATCAGTGCGTTAAAAAGTTCCATTTCACCCATTGTTATTTCAGTTATCAGTGCGTGATTTCACCCATTGTTCCATTCCATTTCCCCATTGTTATCAGTGCGTAAAGTTCCATTTCTCCCATTGTTATCATTGCGTAAAGTTCCATTTCACCCATTGTTATCAGTGCGTAAAGTTCCATTTCACCCTATTCTCATAAATAACTATTAATTAATTTCTTAATGTTTATTTATTATCAATTGCCATTTCACCCATTGTTATCAGTGCACTAATTTCCATTTCACCCATTGTTATAAGTAAATTTCCATTTCACCCCTTGTTATCTGTTTAAAGTTCCATATCACCCATTGTTATCAGTGCGTAAAGTTCCATTTCTCCCATTGTTATCATTGCGTAAAGTTCCATTTCACCCATTGTTATCAGTGCGTAAAATTCTATTTCACCCATTGTTATCAGTGCGTAAAGTTCCATTTCACCCATTGTTATCCGTGCGTAAAGTTCCATTCACCCATTGTTATCAGTGCGTAAAGTTCCATTTCACCCATTGTTATCAGTGCGTAAAATTCTATTTCACCCATTGTTATCAGAGTGCGTAAATTTCCATTTCACCCATTGTTATCAGTGCGTAAAGTTCCATTTCTCCCATTGTTATCAGTGCGTAAAGTTCACTCATTGTTATCACTGAGCCATCTAAATTGTTTCATTATCACCCATTGTTATCAGATCTTATAACCTCTCCAACTTCAAATATTTATTTAATGTACGCCTAAATTTGTGTTATCGCAGAAAAACATTGTAATGATACACATTCGTGCCAAACAGAGAACCTGTAGGAACTATTCTCATAAATAACTATTAATTAATTTCTTAATGTATTAATTAATTTATTTATTTATTTATTAACTTATTTATTTATTTATTTTTTATTAATTAATTTATTTATTTGCTAATTTCTTTATTTACTTATTAATTTATTTACTAATAATTAATTTATTTATGAATTAATTAATTCATGTATTCATTCAATTATTATTTATTTATTTATTTAGTTATTATATTTATTTAATGTCACAAATATCACACTAATTGATCAGCATGCTAATTTAATTTATAAAAAGTAGGAGACATTGTTATTAAGAACATTCAATATTTGCAATCTATATCTGAAGTAAAAATCCCGAAGAGACAAAAACAATATTGTATATGATTATGCCTCGTGACCAGAATATTGTACCTTAGAAATGGAAATATAAAAATTGGAAATTTATCCTTCAAAGAGGTGGAAAAGTTCAAATATCTTGGAGCAACAGTAACAAATATAAATGATACTCGGGAGGAAATTAAACACAGAATAAATATGGGAAATGCCTGTTATTATTCGGTTGAGAAGCTTTTGTCATCTAGTCTGCTGTCCAAAAATCTGAAAGTTAGAATTTATAAAACAGTTATATTACCGGTTCTTCTGTATGGCTGTGAAACTTGGACTCTCACTCTGAGAGAGGAAGATAGCTTAAGGGTGTTTGAGAATAAGGTGCTTAGGATAATATTTGGGGCTAAGCGGGATGAAGTTACAGGAGAAAGTTACACAACACAGAACTGCACGCATTGTATTCTTCACCTGACATAATTAGGAACATTAAATCCATACGTTTGAGATGGGCAGGGCATATAGCACGTATGGGCGAATCCAGAAATGCATATAGAATGTTAGTTGGGAGACCGGAGGAAAAAGACCTTTAGGGAGGCCGAGACGTAGATGGGAGGATAATATTAAAATGGATTTGAGGGAGGTGGGGTATGATGATAGAGACTGGATTAATCTTGCACAGGATAGGGACCGCTGGCGGGCTTATGTGAGGGCGGCAATGACCCTTCGGGTTCCTTAAAAGCCATTTGTAAGTAAGTAAGTATAAATATCAGAGTTCTGTCCTCAGGTAAGACAAAAAAGTATTGGGTTTTTCTTCATCGGTCCGATACAAGAGACAGTTTCAGTATATTTCCCTCTTTATTTTCGTTCTATAATGATAGAAACTATAGTTACGCTCCCAAAATTGACTGTTCTTACAAATTATATGACAGAGTTAATTCACCCAAGAACCTCGAACCATTAAATGGATAGCCTACAATAAAACTGATTTCCTTATATCTCTAGCTCCAATAACAACACACAGGAAAGAAGAATGGCAATAAAACATCTCGAAACATCCAATATGAAGGAAAATATATTACAGAAATAGACTGTTATTAAGTTTCAAGAGATTGAAGAAGACTCTATATTGCGAACCGTATAAGACCAGAAGGAAAGAAGCGACTCATAGATCAATAAGTACAAGCATATTTAATGGCTACGGAAGGGACTACAAGCTCCTGTTTCGAGGTAGGTAGCGGGTATCCCATTAAGGATCTTTTAAAGACATAAGCATCCCAGAGAGATAAAACAGATACACACCAGAATCCCGTATCCAAATCGCTTCGGGTAGAAGCTGATTCCTTTTTAAAGAAAAACATTTAGGACAGATTCTATAGATAGCCTACTTTTATTCCCCTTGTCATAATAATTCCCCAATTTATTCATAAATTACATTAAGAATATATTATACAGGGTGATACGTTTGGGTATAGACAAAATAAAACAACGTAAAGCATTTACTACTGAACTTTATTTGTTGAAACTTTGTGCATACAACACTGAAAGATGGCAGATTCCTCAGAGCTCAACATGACCCCCATTGCGCACCCTGCACAACTCATAACGGTGATGCAATTCAGCCCATGTCCGTTCTAACATAAGAGGGGTGATTTGTTGAAAAGCTTGAGTAATTCTTACTCTCAGATCATCAATGTTCCTGGGTTTCTGTGAATACACAATGTCTTTAACAAAACCCCACACGAAGAAGTCAAGAAAGGTTAGATTGGGGGAATTTGGGGGTCAAGCCAAGAGATAGCTGCTTCTTGTACTGGGTTTCGCCTGCGAACTCCTGCATGTTCTTTTAACATAGACCCTGTTTCTACAAATGTTCGATACCACAACATTATGGAATCGTATTTGTCAGAGACTGTCGGACATTGTCTAGTTTCAAAAATAAATTAAAATTGCATTTTTGAATTCAGATTCCTTTCAGTTATAAGCCCTTTTCTCTGCGATAGTTTTGTAAAAATATAGACTATATAATTTTTTTCCTTCCTTTCCCCTTTTGTTCTCTTTATCAGCCGATGAATGTATTATCATAGCCTTTTTATTGTGAATTTTATTTAATATTCGTATTTCTTTTCTTTATTATTATTATTATTATTATTATTATTATTATTATTATTATTTTATTACATTCCATTTTGTTATATTCTACCTTACGTTTTCCATATTAACCATTTGTACTAAATTAGTTGCTTTCACTATATTCCAATGTATTTTACTTTCTTTTTCTATTATTGTATTATTTTCATGGTGTTTAGTATCGATTTTATTATGCTATTATTATTATTATTATTATTATTATTATTATTATTATTATTATTATTATTACTGTAATATATTATTATTCTGTTCTTTAACTTTTTGTTAAATTTTCACTGATTGTATACTTTGTGACCTGGTAGAGTGTAAGAGAAGGGCCTATGGCCTTAATTCTGCCAGTATAAATAAAGAATTATTATTATTATTATTATTATCATCATTATTAGGTACATTACGTACACCATACTCACGTTGAAATTCCCTTTGAACTATTTTAACACTCTCAAATTTAGCATACCAAAGAACACATTGTGCCCGCTGTTGATTTGTACTAGCCGTTTTAATCATCTATGATTTTCATTTGTCCTTTCAGATTATGCATTGTTGATTGTCATATATAGAAACTCTCATCTTTTAATCATAATATAACCAGCAAGAAATTTTTCCTACTATGATAATAGCTTTATAAAATAAATTAATATTATCCATACCCAAACGGATCAGACTGTAGTTCGTTACATACTTGACAGATAACTACGAATTGTGTAATGTATATGGAGATAACTTAGCAACGCTTAGATCTTTACACTATAGCGATAATGTGTTTTGCTGTACAGTGGAGCCATCTGTGTATAGATAATGAAAACACAAATTTTATTACGCCACACTGAAAACAGTTTGTTATCAGCTGATCGAAATTAAGTGACATAAATTTGAACAGCTGAATGACAATGTTGAAATTATCGAAAATAAAATAGGATAATTTCCTTTTGAATCTGCTAGTCATGTAGTAAGTTTGTGCGCCTGATAACTTTATGATGCAATCGACCAAGTCCTTCATCAGAACCATTAAACAGTAGCCATGAAAGTACTTTGAAGTACATTTCCACGCATCATAATGGATGTTGGTGGATTATAACAATGATGACAATAATAATAATAATAATAATAATAATAATAATAATAATAATAATAATAATAATAATAATAATAATAATAATAATAATTTATTTAACCTGGCAGAGTTAAGGCCATACGGCCTTCTCTAACACTCATCCAGGAGTAAAACTGCGTTACAAAAAACACTACAAATTTACAAAGTACACTACAATTTTACACACAAAACTCAATAAGATAATAATAATAAAATGTAAACAAAGTAATTACAAATCAGACATAATATATAACATACGGAAAGAAAGGAGGAAGCATAATAAAATGTGAACAGCAGGTCAAAATAAATGAGACATACAAAGTATAAAAAATAAGACAATTACTGATAATAATAATAATAATAATAATAATAATAATAATAATAATAATAATAATAATAATGATAAGATAAAAATAAGAATAGTAATAATAATTATAATACTAATAGTAGTGATAAAATATTGCAGTACAAAGCATATAATGAATACAATATTTTTAAGTACACACAGTAAGAAAATTATGATTATATATAGCTCAACTTATCACATTATAGATATACCATTATCGGAAAATATGAAAACAAAAACATAAAAATAAGTTAAATATCACTAGAACATAAAAATAAAAAATGTGAATACGTGGAAACATGCAATACAACACTTGTCATAATAGTAAGTTAGTTTGGCAACTCGTCATAAGATAATTTTCTAACTTGGATTTGAAAGAATTCAATGTTCGGCAGCCCTTGACTTCAGGCGGCAGAGAGTTCCAGTGACGAGAGGTAGCAACAGTGAAAGATGAGGAATACAGAGATGATGTGTGAAGTGGAATTTCTAGCGTGTTATCGCGTTGTGATCGAGTATTAATATTATGATAGCGAGAGAGAGTATGAAATCGAGCGAATAAATAATAGGGGGATGAAGTGTGAATATTCGATATAAGAGAGAAAGTGAGTGCAGATTTCTCCTCTCATGTAACCTAAGCCATGATAACTTCTTGAAAGAAGGTGAGATATGATCATAGTATCGAACATTACAGATGAAGCGGACGCACGCGTTATGAACACGCTGTAGTTTCTGGGCGGAATCAATCCTGAGATCACTGAACAAAATGTCGCAATAATCGAAGTGAGGTAGAATAAGTGTCTGTACCAGCGTCTGTTTTAATTTAGATGGATAATGATACAATCTTTTAGTGAATGGAGAGTAGAGAATGCCTTCTAACAAGTGTATTTAATATGCGTATCCCAGTAGTTCAGTGATGAGAGAGAAAGACGAAGTATTGTGAAGAAAAATTCTGCGCTTTAACAGGTACGTAGAATACGTCACCCAATTTCAGAAATTAAAGTTAAGTTGTATTAGTTTCAATGTTTTATTCTTGTTTCCGTACAAGTGCATAATACAGCTGTTTAACCTGCAACGTGCATAGAACCTATTGAGGGAGGCGGACACCCGAAGGGGAAGTGAAGCAACTGTCAGACTTATTAACGGATTTTCATTTTCCTTACGTGAAGGACTTAAATATAATTGTATACAGTTTAAAGTTAGAAACTAATTTTTAGTACGCGTAACGAAGAAAGAAATGAACAAGAAAACATAGGACACATTATCACAACCTAAAGTTAACTGTCTTCAGAATGTCTCTGCGACAGAGTTTCAAAATCAGGAATTATGTCACTTACTGCCAGTCGTAGTTGATCACGAAGGTATTTGTAAGTCAGTCGTGATCTAAATTTGGTTTTTACTATCTTCATTGTTGAAAATAATTTTTCACAAACGTAAGTTGTAGCGAACATGGCTTCAACAGAGCAAGCGAAAGAACGAAGCTTCGGATATTTATTTTTTGGCAAAGATTTGAAAAGTTTAACATTTGTTAAGGCCTTACATCTAGCTTTCATTGTAACATTACATTGTAAATCTGTGAGTTTAAATTGAATACCTAACCGCATTATTCGTACATCTGCTGAAAAAGTATCGAAATAATAATAATAATAATAATAATAATAATAATAATAATAATAATAATAATAATAATAACCATAATATTTAACCATTTAATGTTTCATCAGTAACATGTAGTATAATGCTGTTTTATGTTATACAACATTTTTCCTCGTAAAACTTTGGAACAAATCATACATTTAATATTCTCATCATATTGGCAGCAAAAAAATGCGTCCTCCTATCCTACTTGAAACTTTCGTTTTTGTAGAGGTGCATGCTTTTGAGAGAGACATTGCGACGATACGCCACTCGCAAGACAGAGACAAATGCAAATGGAACGGAGTTTGACTCCAGTGAGTGAGAGGGTGGGGGTTGGAGGAGCAAAAGACATGCACAGCTATCATTGCGAGCCACAATGTGCTCGTGAGTTACATTTTCGCCACGGCTGGCATAATACGTTGCTATGGTAACAGACATATTCCTGGACTTTCATGCTGTACCTAACCATGACCTTTACCGATTGCAGGGGACTAGCTCTGCGTGTTATATCTAAGTAACAAACATTGGCTTTTTCCTAAATCGACGGAGTATTGTAATTGCAGTTGACTGTAAAGATTACCTAAAGAAGTTTAAACACATAAACATTGTGAATACTTGCAACAAGCCTATTACGTTGATTGGCTTGTCTGAATTTCCATTAAGCCGGAACGGTAAGTGGCAATGTTGCCACTTTTACAGCTTTTCAATTATCACAGCCTGAGAGCATCTTAAACAGAGATTCCTCGCCTTCGAGATGGAATTTTCCTTCGATCCATCATTGGCGCTGTCACACCACGCGGTAAAATCGCAAAACAGGAAGAAAAGCTATCTGCAGTTAAGTGACAGCACCATTTGCAGCCACTTCTTTGGAGCAGTTTTAAATGGATACAAATATTTCACTATGATTGATTTGTGACAAGAATACACTAGCCACCAACATCGCGACTCTTTCCCTAGCAGACGATAAAATGTATTGTACTTTCGATATCGTATTATTCGGAAAAAGTTAACACCTTCCTTCCACTATTGAAATACGAAATACATAAGGTTCATATACAGAGTGATTTATATAGAACTGACACATTTCTTTCTTTAATTGTTTCAAAACGAATTGTGCTAGCGACAACTTATTATACCTAAAATATAGAGGAATTTTGGGAGATTATTTACCTCTATAGCAAATGTTGAAAATGTCCTCCATCCTGCATAAGGCACAACTCAACAAGTCGTTCCATGTTACTGGCCACTCGTTGGAGGACTCTGTTGTTAGCTTGAATTTCCTGTGTGATGTTGTGCTTCAGATCGTCCAATGTCTGGGGACGTGTGGCGTAAACCCTGTCTTTTAAGTAATCCCATAGAAAGAAGTCCGGCGTTGTCAAATCCGGAGATCTCGGTGGCCACAGGTTCCTGGTAATTATTCGGTCGTCAAAGAAACTTGCAATTCATTTTCATTTGATGTATGGCATGTAGCGCCATCTTGCTGAAAATATCTTTGACTCAGCTCTACATCGTCCAGTTGCTCAACAAACTCCATGAAAATCAGTCGGTATTCTGCAGTGTTCACAGTCTGGTTAAAAAAAATTGGCCCCACTATTCTCTGTGCGGATATTGCGCACAAAACTCCGATTTTAACCGGGTGCATAGGTGCTTCATGGATGACATGTGGATTTGCGATGGCCCAATGGCGTGAGTTTTGTGAGTTCACATAACCAGATAAATGGAACCATGCTTCATCTGTGAACCATGTGATGGACAATTTTTTGCACAATGAACGCCTGAAACCAACGATAATAATTCAATCTTTTATCCTTATCTGGTTCCTGTAACTGATGAACAACCGTAACCCTATATGGCTTTAGGCCTCTCTGACACATTGAGTAGGTGTACCCTGTCTCCTGCGACAAACGTCTTAATGATTTTTTGGGTGACTGCTCCAGTCGTGCTCTTACGTCAACAACAACCGTGGGAAGCCTAGATGAACGATGCTTGCCCTTTTCACTCACCAGAGATCCAGTTGTTTCCAATTTGTTTACCAGTTCCAGTATTGTGTTTCTTTTGGGAGGATTGCGAACACCAAATTCTCTCTGGTATGCCCTTTGAGTAGCTGTAATTGAATTCGTAATCCAGTATTGCTTCAAAGGAAGAGTTGATTTAATGTGTACTGCATTTTCACGTTGACACAAAATGTCGAAAACAGCTGCCAACAATAGGAATAAAACATAAACATCTACGAATTTAGTGCTGCCAACAATAGGAATAAAACATCTGCACATCTAGTGACAAGGAATCGAAACTCCAGAACATTCTGCTTAATTTGGTGCTAAAATTGGGTCATTGAATGAATTTCCAACGGAATAATTAAAGAAAGAAATGTGTCAGTTCTATATAAATCACTCTGTATTCCCTTTTCTAACGTTATATTTTATAAACTCACCTTCCTGGATCTTTCGGAAGAAGGATAACTCTTCCTCTTTCCATTAGATTTATAGGGAACTAATCTCGTCCCATTCCTTATTGAAATTATTGTATTTTACCATTTACAAGTTAAGTTACAACCGATAACAAAGCATTTAGTTTAAATGACTGGATTGTTCAACAAAATTCAACGTATAACAAATTTAGAAGAGTTTGTAATTTCGAAATACGGCACAGTCAATACCTTTTCGATCTAGACCAGGCCGTAATGTATGTTCGGGTTTTCTATTTCAGTGTATGGAGCTCAGTGAAATATTATATTATAACTTTATTGCGTATCATAGCTAAGTTTTAAATTGTGTAATGCATCCATAAGTTCCGTTTATTATTGAATCATAAAATAGTTGCAGACAAAAAGGCATCAACTAGCTAAAATGGCAGGCAAAAAGTTTATCGTGTTAACTTCTGTTTCATCATCAACATTTTAAGTTTAGGTGCTAGCTATTTTGAGATTTTAAAAATAATTTCATTAGGAACAAATTTAGCCATTTATTTTAATTGTAGACAGAAAATTTAATAAATCGTTGAAATTATGTTTACATTCCATCTACTTTTTGGTCTTCTTTTTAGATGGGGTTCCATTTATACATTTTCTTATAAATACATTATTCAGTCTCAATTGTAGTATTAATATTCAACAAATTGAATGTCCGGGGTATCATTGACATTATGTATAATTACAAGTACCATCCTTTGCGCTTTGATATAGTTTACTATGTGTTAGTTTTGTATTAAAATAGCCTTTTAACATTATTTCTAATTCTCCACGAATATAGGAATATAAGTTAAATATAGGTTTCAACATGACCTATAATTTTCTTGTTACTGACAAATATAGTACATATCTAATTTTGGGCATTTGGATGACCATATTTGACACAAAGGGGCAACTACACAGTAAAATATGCTTTACCTATAATTTCAGTTATTTAAATTCTTCAACTGAAATTATTGAATCGTGCATTTATGAATGATCTCAAGTATTTGAATATTTAATCTTTGAAAAAAGGCAGTATTATCCATCTCTAACAACTGTTCAATTTTCATAACAAAAAATAATGTTTTCTTTGTAACTTAATCAAGTGCTGAATTATTCTTAAATGTCGCATAATCATTGTTTTAAATTTTATTAGTGCAATTACATTACATTTGAAAGAAATATATGTTACTTTTATGCATTCCAACTAATTTATATGGTTGAAACGCCGCCCTTCGTGATCAGGTTAAGCGAGTCACATGGTCTACCTTACGGCCTGTATTAGATCACAATTTCAATTAATGCTTTCTTTGATTTTGCTATGGCAATGGCACAGTCTATTGTTACTATTACTCACAGCGCTCACAACTTGTAGCAAAGGGTATCGCGAGAAAAAAAAAATTATCCCAAATGCTTCGCGATTGTATATATTAGAAGGTGGTGTAACCAAAAAACTGGCGGATCTGAGACGCTTTGAGCAATGTTTGGCCAAGTTAATCACGACATAAGCGATGCAAGATGTATCTCGACACAATTCAAGCACCGATATTACCAATCTTCGTCTGTGGGAAGACAAATAAATGCTTCAATAATATTGAGATATTGAATTCTATAGACTATAATTTATTATCTTACCTGTTGCGATTTAAATATTTACAACAGCTTCAATTGAAATTCCCTTCTGCGCAATAATTGTTCTTCCTGTTTTTGTTCCACTCTCTTCTGCCCTATCTATTTCACTATCGTTAATTACTTACTTTACTGGCTTTTAAGGAACCCGGAGGTTCATTGCCGCCCTCACATAAGCCCGCCATTGGTCCCTATCCTGAGCAAGATTAATCCAGTTTCTATCATCAAATCCCCACCTCCCTCAAATCAATTTTAATATTATCTTCCCATCTAGAAATCGGCCTCCCAAAATTCTTTTCCCTATATGTCCCAAATAACATCTATATAAATTTCTAAATAATAGATAAGTAATCAAATAAATCTCAAACGTCTGGATTTAATTTCCTAATTATGTCATTTATATTAAAATAAGGCAATGCGGCAGTTCTGTATTGTGTAACTTTCTCCATTCTCAAAGTATAATTCATCCAGATTCTCAGCCCCAAATGTTTTCCTAAGCACCTTATTCTCAAAAAGACATTCTTAAAGTACCGGTTCCTCTCTCAGAGTGATGATTAATAATACAGAACAAAATATAATTTTTATAAATTCTAACTTTCAATTTTTTAACAAGACTGGATGATATTTTAAATTATCAACCGAATAATAACAGGCATTTCCCATATTTATTCTCTGTTTAATTTTCTCCCGAGTGTCATTTATATTTGTTACTGTTGCTCCAAGATATTTGAACTTCTTCACCTTTTATATTTCCATTTCGTACAATATTCTCGTCACGAGACATAATCATATACTTAGTCTTTTCGAGATTTACTTCCAAACCTATTACACAAATAAATTCTGTGGCATTGTACATGATACCTATAGTACCCAAATTAAAAATAAAATACAATATAGAGCTTGTATTATATGCACTGACAAGCCAATACTTTATACTGATATTACATTATTTTCTGAATGTAACGCTGATGTCTTTGTATGTTACCAGTTTATCAATATCGGGCTGAATCTTCTGAACATAACCAATTGGTACACATCTAATGAAAATCAGTTAATCTATGTGCATTTTCGTTTGCAATTCATCATTATTACAAAGAAATGAATTATTAACTGATTTAACATTGAGATGCTCTACTGAAAATATTACTAGGCTTAACTAGGAAAATAATTTTTTGTATATTTTGAAGTTTTATGATAAACCCAGGAAAAAAATTTAATTTGTGTGACAAATTTCAGGGCAGGTAAATTCAGTTTCATTTTGTAAAAGAGAAAATTTTGTTTTAGAAATTAAATTCTTCTCGTGTCAATTTGTTTTTCATATTTCATTTAGTTTATGTTTATGCTGAAACATTTTCCAGTTAACCTTCTTCCGTTACTGGAGTGCCTTGTAAAAAATGAATGAGTTTGCAAGATGGCGTTTGTTGCTGTGACACTATCTTCATCTTCTTCCAGCTGTACAAGAAAGGCTAAAAGCACTGAAAAAAAATTTTATTCTGAAAGTAAGACATGTCTTTTGTGTTTATATGATTAGAATTACTAGTAAAATGTGTTTTAATGAATGAACAGGAACAAGTAATTGAAATGCTCGATTGTTGATAAATTAATTTTCATTATTAACGACAAAAAAAGTCTACATATGTATTCCTTTCTTATTTTGGTATTTATCCTTCTCAATTAAGAAATTCTATTAGTTTTGTTCTATCACATACTAATTTCATAATAATTTTAGTGTTTGTAATTTTTATAAAACGGGTATTATAGTAACGGAAATATTTACTTTAAAGTAAAAAAAAAAATATGTGAAGACTCTGCAAGAATGATGGATGTCATTGGAACTCATTTTCAATGTTTAAATTTTAAAACTACCTTAAATAGTGTCAAATTTTTATTTTGTTTTGAGTTTTCAAATCATTACTGGAAATGTTAAAACGTTAATGTACATATAAATGAATTTACATTTAATGTGTCAAACAAACAATTGACAGTCTTGTCTTCATTTTCGACATAAAGTTTGAATCCATCATTCTTACAGTGGACTCTTCATTCCTAAAGTAATAGGGGCTTCTTTTCACATCACTGTCATGGATAAATATATAATAGGATGCGAAACTTACAGAGTTTCCCGTAACACATACTAGAGGCGCTGTTGTAGAAATTGATCTTGCTGCCATCTGTTTGTAGGAGGGGCGTTATTACATCTAGCAGCGCACCAAGTAGCGAAAAGAGTAATTACTCCATGCATTTAGCAGCGCACCTGGTGACGAAAATGTTAAACTGTGCAGAAAGTGTTCCTCCCACCCTTATCGATATTCAAAACTAACCCAATTTAAAATAAAACATTTACATTTTTATTCCTCACAGCATCTTCTATTGAAAATTCTTACCGGAGCCAACAGGAAGACAAAAGAGACGATGTGTTTTACACTACCCGATTAAAATATAACCAGAGACAAAAAATGAAGCAAAAGGTTATATAATTGGGATTGCATTCTTTGGGTATTTATTGTACAGCACAATGGAAAAGTCTGCAAGAACTACTTAGATAGTTCAATTTATTATATTACTATTACTTTACAATACATTCAACAACACTATTTTTACAATGTCCATAAACATCACTGTTTAACATACACTGCTTATACACACGTATACACTTTATGTTCACTTATTAGCAAGTTTCTATCTGCCATCTTGTCTCCTCGACTCTCGAACAATATCTCGAACGGATAAATAGAGAACTCTGGGTAATGTACCCAACACGTAGTTCTAACGTTTACCACCTACGACGTTGGGCGCTGATCATCTTATTTCAGCCCCCCGCCAGATGGTGCTGACCGCAGTTTCATAATAATATTTCATTTATAATGATAATGTCAAAACCACCTCAAGTTTCGTAGAAATTATTGTCTGAAAACATCTTTAAAAATTGTAACAATATTTCCGTCTAAGGATTATCTAATTCAATAAATGTATTATAGTTTAATTTTACGACAAACAGTTTCGCTCACCAATGCAATGACATCTTCAAGATAACTTATAAACAGAACAAGAAATAGATTGACAGTTTAAGTACAGTTGTGGCATCAAAAAAATACTTTAGGACCGACCCTTTTAGCTGATTTCAGAGCCTTGTTCACTCCAGAGCACTATAGACTGGTAACTAAGACTTTGGTGGTTCGAATCCTGCCTGGGAAGGAAACTTTTTTTTGTTCCTTATTCAAATTTATTCCCAATACTTTCTATTGCAGCGATATTTTACTACTTAATTAACTTATTATTCCCAGAACACGAATTTTACCAGCAATCGAAATCAAGTGTCAACTTTTAATGTTTTAATGTTTTATAGATCTGTTTTACTCAATTATTGTTTTCTGTTTTGACATAAAATGACATAATATCATTGTCCAATTAACAGCTGATTGAGGACAAATTAATAACAAGTTCGCCCATAAAACTAGTGTAATAATGATTTCGTTGTTTGTTATTTATATATTGCATTTAATCAATGTGGCATATTATTAAGTATGTATAAAAATAACTTTTCAAGATCTGATGTTGGCATTGTATCGCCAAAAACGTTCATCAATATTGTATGATAATATAAAGCTAGTAACACTAAATTTTTCAGGGTGTTTCAAAAATACAGGATATAATTTCAGTATGTATTTCCTACATGTAGACAATCAAAATAGTTCATTTTCGACATGTGTCCGGAAATTCTTTATTTCATCAGGGAGTTATGGCCTTCACAACATTGAAATTCACCGGAACGTTTTTTTTCCGCAGGTCGTTGCCGTCAAGGTCATTAAATGACTGTCTTGTTTTTAGAGGGCACTCTGACAGTTCATTCAGTTGAGGCGAAGGTTACATTCAGTGTTGTCCTCATCCGTTAGACTGTGCGACATGTCTTCAAATCAAGAGCTGGCAAAATTGAGATACACTTCATGTACGGTAAGGCGGACGGCAATGCTGCGCTGGATAAATCTTAATTTAAATTGTATCGTCGTTTGTACCAGGAGAGGTACCCACAGCGACAATGTCTCGATCGGAAGACATTCGTCTCCGGTGCCTGATTTGATGAAATAATAATTAATTATACAAATCTTCGGAATCGAAAACACAGAAACATTTCTGAGGACTTTCATAGCTTTCAATACTCATTTGTTTTTTAAGTTTGGGATCGTATTCGCATCAAAATCAATCAATAAAACTTAGACATCGATTTAAAGAAACTTTTGTCTGTATTCAAAAAATCAGGAGGTTTAGACATTTTGGCCCCCTTAACATCTTCTGTAATGACAACGATCTGCGGAAAGAAAAATTTCAAATTTTCGTGAATTTCAATGTTGTGAAAAGGTAACAAACAAGGACAGACATAACTCAAATGAAAAAGCATTTTCGGTTTCAGCAATTTGTAATGAACTATTTTGATTGTCTACATGTTTAAAATACATACTTTCTGGAAATTATGCCCCGTATTTTTAAACACCCTTATCACATGTATGATAAGCAATTGACGGTCCCATTCATTCCATACCCATTGTATTTCTGCTTATCGGTTAAAACTACCTGCAAAATGAAAATTGCTGGGTAACTTTCCACGTGCTGGACCAATCTACATCGGACTCATTTCACCGGCATTATCACATACTCCATTTCAATTCAGACGCTAAATAACCTAGATGTTGATACAGCGTCGTAAAATAACCATTCAATAAAATAAAAAGAAAATGAAAATATTGTATACATCAGTTTGCTGATAGCCTTCTCTCAAATTGCTCACTTGTCGAATGGTAACTATCCACCTTAAGCACTACTTCTGAGGGTAGTAGATTTTTAAGAACAATTAAAACCTTTACCTGGAAGGCGTAGGTTCCTAGATTTTTGCACATGTGATCAGGAACATTGTCTCTGAATAAGAGAGCGCTGGGAATAATTTAGCAAACAATTACAGCCCGTCTCATCATTCAGTTATGGTAGCCATCAACTCTGTCTACCATTCTATTACCGAGGATAATCAATTCTGCCTTACAGATACTCCGCAGAGATGCAATTATTCACACTGTTTAGCTAGCAAAGTCCAGGATGGTCTGCAATATCACACTGCAAACAGCAGTGATCAATAAACCGCCTAATTGAAATATAATTACACTTTAGTAATTATAGTATGTGAAGAGAGACTGTTTCGAGACTATAAAAGTACGATTCCGATATTTTCGCGAAAACAGGTACAAAGTCGGCTTCCTTGATACCGGTACCGAAATAGCAGTTCCAGGCGTTTCATTTATCAGTCTATCTGTCGCTCTTTAATTTTATTTAATTCTTTATTTAATCTAACATGATTAAGGTCATAAGGCCTTCTCTTCCATCTTACCAGATAGGACATATAAATACAAAAAATTAATACAAATACTGATGAAAATAATACATATTAAATTAAAGCCATATAGGGGGTAAACTGGATCAAAATAACACTATAGAGCTCTCATCGAGCTGATACAAGAAAAAAGAAAGAAAACAGACATAGCAATGATGATATAACTGATAATAATAATAATAATAATAATAATAATAATAATAATAATAATAATAGTAATAACAATAATACTTACTTACTTACAAATGGCTTTTAAGGAACCCGAAGGTTCATTGCCGCCCTCACATAAGCCTGCCATCGGTCCCTATCCTGTGCAAGATTAATCCAGTCTCTATCATCATATCCCACCTCCCTCAAATCCATTTTAATATTATCCTCCCATCTACGTCTCGGCCTCCCCAAAGGTCTTTTTCCCTCCGGTCTCCCAATTAACACTCTATATGCATTTCTGGATTCGCCCATACGTGCTACATGCCCTGCCCATCTCAAACGTCTGGATTTAATGTTCCTAATTATGTCAGGTGAAGAATACAATGCGTGCAGCTCTGCGTTGTGTAACTTTCTCCATTCTCCTGTAACTTCATCCCGCTCAGCCCCAAATATTTTCCTGGGCACCTTATTCTCAAACACCCTTAATCTCTGTTCCTCTCTCAAAGTGAGAGTCCAAGTTTCACAACCATAACGAACAACCGGTAATATAACTGTTTTATAAATTCTAACTTTCAGATTTTTTGACAGCAGCCTGGATTATAAAAGCTTCTCAACCGAATAATAACAGGCATTTCCCATATTTATTCTGTGTTTAATTTCCTCCCGAGTATAATTTATTAATGAAATAACTTTCCTAAAATGTAGTTACAGACAGTGGCCCTGAGTTCATAAAAGTGTCAGACTAATGTAATCAAAGCGTTCTGTGGAACTCAATTTCGACTTTTCTTGACATGGAAATGCTTAGGTCATATCCGGTACACTGAACCATGTGGACAAGTGCATCCTATACACAAGGGTAATCTGTATATAACGCTCTTAGAAAAGTTAATTGTAATCTATGGGGAGGTATTTCCATTATACTAAAATGTTATTCACTTGTGCTCTGACTTAGACTCGGGAAGGACGCGTGAACTTTAAATTCGTAATCCAGTAGAATCCAGTTGTTCACATAGGAATTGTTGTTATTCGAAGACACTTTGAAACACATATTTTTATTTTTATTTATTTATTTAACCTGGTAGAGATAAGGCAATCAGGCTTTCTCTTCCCCTCTACCAAGGGATTACAACTACAATATTAAGAATACAATTACAATTATAGTTACAATTAATACTAAATTTACAAATAAAATAAAAATCAAAGTACTAAAAGATTAACTGATTAATAAAAGCTGGACAGTTTATTGTAAAAGTTATGAAAAGAGAAGCATTTCTTTTATTGATTAAGTATAAATTAAACCTGCTCAACGCAGTAAGAAAATACTTAATAAGTTTGCTTTTGAACGCTACTAAATTCCGACAGTCTCTGATGTCACTGGGTAGGGTATTCCACAAGCGCGAGAGCGAGATTGTGTATGATGATGAATACGATGATGTCTTATGTGTTGGTATGGCTAGTATGCGGCTATTTTGCGTGCGTGTGAAGAGATTATGATATGATGACAGGTAACTGAAACGGGAGGCAAGGTAGGTAGGTGTAGAGGTGTGAAGGACTTGGAAAAGGAGAACAAGAGAATGAAAATTTCTACGTTCGTTAAGCCGTAGCCAGTTTAGAGTTTGGAAGGATGGGGTAATGTGGTCAGCGCGACGGACATCGCAGACGAAGCGAACACAAGAATTATGAACACGTTGTAATTTTTGCGACTGGTTGACATTGAGGTCAGTCAGTAGAAAATCACAATAATCGAAGTGGGGCATTACTAGTGTTTCCACTAGTATTTTCTTGAGTGATAGCGGGAGGAATTTTCGAATGCTGTTTAAGGAATGTAGTATGGAAAGCAGTTTTTTGGTAATATGGGTTACTTGGTTATTCCAGTTTAAATGCGTATCAAAGTAAACTCCAAGGTTTTTAACACAGGAAGCAAAAGGGATTATTGTGTCGTTTAACTTGACTGGGAGAGCAGGATTAATGTTGCATAATAGACGTTGATGTCCCACTAGGATTGCTTGTGATTTTCTTGCATTGAGAGTCAAACCAAACTTTCTGGCCCATGCAGATATAGACTCGAGGTCCTCGTTAAGATATGTGACACCAATAGGACATCACTCATGAGGCAACTAAACAAGGAGATAAGGGGTAGTGTAGCCAATTCCTTTGTATTTGTAAAGAAAGACGCATGTGGAAAATGATACACTAGCGGGGTATATTCTACAGTATTGTATTGTATTGTATTTATTAACATTCCATGGTATTCATACATTGCTTCACAGCTAGAATATGGAACAAGTCAAAAAACTTAATACTATTATAAAGTCTTAATTTATAGTCACAGTCTAGATGAAATATATATTTACAATATAGTCTACTAGTACAACACAAAGTTTTAGTATCAATTTGATGAAGTGTTATTGAATGTCATGAATTCACCTACAGAATAGAAGGCGTGAGAAATTAGGTACTTTTTAAATTTGTCCCTAAATAACCTTATGTTTTGAGTTTCATTTTTATATCGATAGGGAGGCTATTAAAAATTTTTACTGCCATATAACGCACTCCTTTTTTATAGCACGATAGACTTGTTGATGGAGTATGAAAGTCATTTTTTGACGTGTATTTATGCTATGAACTGTTGAATTAGTTACAAAGTTTTCACGATTACATACGAGGAAGATTATTAATGAAAAGATATACTGACAAGCCATGGGCATTATAAAAATGAATGAGGAATACTTGTACATGTAAATATAAAACTGAAACCACAATTATTTCAATTACCGTGTAGTGGGGAAAGAGCAAAGATGCAATCCTTTTTGAAACATTTTGCCACCAATTCCATCTCTCTCATACTCCAAGCTATCGTCCTCGCCTGATCTCTATCCAGAATCCACTCTCATCCTACAGAAGCATACCCACCCTCTTTTTCCCTGGGGGATATAAGAATTGAGTAAAATCAGTCTCTACAGAAAGACAAAAGAGAATTCCTTTCTTTTTCTCCTCTCCTACTCTCCTTGCCTCTAATCCAAAAGCCGACTGATACAGCCGCATACCGGAAACGAAACTCCAGCCAGGGCTCCGATCTCGTGATTTCTTCTTACAATGCTTCAGCTGCTGGCTCGCGTGAGTCTGCTGCAAGTAACAATGAGCGCCGGTGAGGGGGGGGGAGAATTGGAAATCAAGAAGGACTTCTCGATTTCTTCTTCAGTGGTCTTCAAGGAGAAGAGAGAGAGAATTTAAAAAGTTCTTCTACGCCAGTAAGATTTCAATATAGGATGCTTCCCTAAATCAGGGACAAGATTCTAGAAAGGGGCAGAATTGGACGTAATGAGGTGATGCTGTGCGTCTAAATTACTGGGAGACTTGTTGCTACCAACGGAGTTCGTTTAAGTGTTGGAAATTAAGTGCTGAATTCTGTCTGAGACTCATTTGGGAATAATAATAATAATAATAATAATAATAATAATAATAATAATAATAATAATAATAATATTAATAATAATAATAATAATAATAATAATAATAATAATAATAATAATAATAATAATAATAATCAGAGTTCGTATAGGTCAGTTTCTGTCAGATGCGTTTCCAATTCACTGCGGGCTAAAGCTAGCAGATGCACTATCACCTTTACTTTTTAACTTTGCTCTAGAGTATGCCATTAGGAAAGTTCAGGATAACAGAGAGGGCTTGGAATTGAACGGGTTACATCAGCTGCTTGTCTATGCGGATGACGTGAATATGTTATGAGAAAATCCACAAACGATTAGGAAAACACGGGAATTTTACTGGAAGCAAGTAAAGAGATAGGTTTGGAAGTAAATCCCGAAAAGACAAAGTATATGATTATGTCTCGTGACGAGATTATTGTACGAAATGGAAATGTAAAATTGGAAATATATCTTTTGAAGAGGAGGAGAAGTTCAAATATCTTGGAGCAACATTAACAAATATAAATGATACTAGGGAGGAAATTAAACACAGAGTAAATATGGGAAATGCGTGTTATTATTCGGTTGAGAAGATTTTATCATCCAATCTGTTGTCAAAAAATCTGAAAGTCAGAATTTATAAAACAGTTATATTACCGGTTGTTCTTTATAGCTATAAAACTTGGACTCTCACTTTGTGAGAAATGAAATTTTGCCAATTTAAGGGTTATGTATGTAGTTCACTAGATTATAAGTGACAGAATTTCGTACGAAAAAAAATCTTTCCGGCTACTTTATAACCACCAGGTCTGAGAAGCAACTCTTAGCATTCCAAGCGTGAAGCGAAAGGGCCCGGCTTCAAACCCTGGTTGTGACATATTACTTGGTTGAGGTTTTCCCCTCAACATATTACAGCAGAATAATTGCGAAGGAAAAATTGTTTCAGGGCCGGGTATCGAACCCGGGACCTTTGGTTTAACGTATCAACGCTCTACCAACTGAGCTACCCGGGAACTCTACCAGACACCGATCTAATTTTTCCTTCTGGATCCAGAGACCTCAAAGTGAGCTGACAACCGTCAAGCAACCAACATTGAGTGCACACTAACTCTGTGTGACTTAAATTGTGGTTTTCTGTTAACGAACAGTGACGTGTATTATGCAAATCAAACTTTTAGGTATAACTCCTTGTAAATGTGATTTGAATAATTTCTAAGGAAAAATTGTTCCGGGACCGGGTATCGAACCCGGGACCTTTGGTTAAACGTACCAACGCTCTACCAACTGAGCTACCGGGGAACTCTACCCGACACCGATCCAATTTTGCCCTCTGTGTCCACACACCTCAAAGTGGGCTGACAACCGTCAAGCAACCAACATTGAGTGCACACTAACTATGTGACTTAAATTGTGGTTTTCTGTTAACGAACAGTGACGTGTATTATGCAAATCAAACTTTCAGGTATAACTCCCTGTAAAGGTGATTTGAATAACTTCGAAGGAAAAATTGTTCCGGGGCCAGGTATCGAACCCGGGACCTTTGGATAAACGTACCAACGCTCTACCAACTGAGCTACCCGGGAACTCTACCAGACACCGATCCAATTTTCACCTCTGTATCCACAGACCTCAAAGTGGGCTGACAACCGTCAAGCAACCAACATTGAGTGCACACTAACTCTGTGTGACTTAAATTGTGGTTTTCTGTTAACGAACAGTGACGTGTATTATGCAAATAAAACTTTTAGGTATAACTCCTTGTAAATGTGATTTGAATAATTTCTAAGGAAAAATTGTTCTGGGACCGGGTATCGAACCCGGGACCTTTGGTTAAACGTACCAACGCTCTACCAACTGACTTACCCGGGAACTCTACCAGACACCGATCCAAGGTGGAATCACGATACCTAAAGTTACTCGAATTACAGGTTAATATAGGATTAAGCAGGATGTAGTAACGTGATTTTATTTTTTTTATTTTATTGGGTTATTTTACTACGCTATATCAACATCTAGGTTATTTAGCGTCTGAATGATATGAAGGTGATAATGCCGGTGAAATGAGTCCGGGGTCCAGCACCGAAAGTTACCTAGCATTTGCTCGGATTGGGTTGAGGGAAAACCTCGGAAAAAACCTCAACCAGCTAATTTGCCCCGACCGGGATTCGAACCCGGGCCACCTGGTTTCGCAGCCAGACGCTCTGACCGTTACTCCACAGGTGTGGACAAGTGATTTTAAAACAGATGTCATCCATCTCAGGAAGCTGCACAATTCTCAGAGAGAGAAAGGGGCGTTGACCAAGCAGACTCAGTCAGATCTGGGTGTTGTAGATGAATCGATAGTTGTGTGTATAACCAATGTACTTCACAGAGTAAATTCTTAAGACAAGATGAACAGAATTTTACGTTCTTTTCAGATTTAGGAATTTGGCTTCCTTTCTATAAATAATGGCAACATAGCAGTAAATTGAGTAGTACTTATTAACTCATGGTAACACTCTTTTACTCCAGTAAGGGGAAAAGATGTGAAAAAACAATGCATATTGCACTCTCCACTCTGCAATACGCTCTACACCCGCTGTACTCGGGCTTTAAGATGAAGTGCGCGCCAGTATTTAGTTAACAGCGTTGCCAAACGTCCATTATGTAAGTAAATAATTATTAAGTTTAAGTATTAAAATACTCAGAATCTAAACTTGACAGAAACGTTATGTAAGATATATTTGTTATATGCAGTCCAAACAATTAATTATTTAACATCTTGATTACACAACTTTTAACACTATATCACTTCGGAATATGTATTGTATGTCTTTCTCGTGTTTTTTTTTTTTATTATCAGATTTAATAAACCCTATTTCACCCTGAGGTATATTATGGTTATAGTTGGTATCAAAATACATAATTTATAACCAATAAACAATAGTGAAATCTATACTAATAATAAATCTGTAGCCGAAATTTTTCTGGTAATTTTCTATTTTCAAAAATAATTGGTCCTAACATATATAATTAACTACCCTGAAACCGAAAATCTCTTTTTTGAAATTTTTGTTTCTATGTCTGTCAGTCTGTCTGTCTGTCTGTCTGTCTGTAAGTTTGTTACCTTTTCACGCGATAATGGCTTAACGGATTTCGATGAAAATTTGAATATAAATTAAGTTCGTTGTAACTTAGATTTTAGGCTATATGGCATTCAAAATACTTTATTTAAAAGTGGGGTTATAAGGGGGCCTGAATTAAATAAATCGAAATATCTCGCTTATTATTGAATTTTGTGAAAAATGTTACATAACAAAAGTTTCTTTAAAAATAATTTGCGATTAGTTTTATTCCATGAAAAAGTTTGATAGGACTGATATTTAATGAGGTAAATGAGTTTTAAAATTAAAATAACTGCCATCTAAGGCCGATGTAATGAATTAAAAACAAATGACTTTCTATAATTTGGGGCCTTGGACAGCAACAATCTATGAACGATAGCCTACAGAGAATGTTTCTGTGTTTGTATGAAGTAATATCGGAATCTAAATTAACTCGATTTGTATAATTTATTATTTCACCATTGAAAAGTTTTTCTCTAGATGGACATAATGCTATAATGTTATTAGAGTAACACGATATAATATAATATAATATAATATAATACAATATAATATAATATAATATAATATAATATAATATAATATAATATAATATAATATAATATAATATAATATAATATAATATAATATAATTAATATAATATAATATATGTAATATTATATAATATAATTTAAGTTATTTGAAGGGTTCAGAACCATAGTGGGCCAAGCGCCATTTACTGAATACGTAGAGAACAAGGGTTAAAATTAAGTTATTACCATAATTCAATGGAAACCTATAACAAGTAAAATAAAATAAACACATTAAATCTAAATGATGTCAGTCTTCATTAAACTATGGATGCATGTAATAAAAATTAAGAAACAGGTTAAAGGAATTGTCATTGCACCAAATGAGTGTCTCTGGACCAAAATGATCGCATTTTAATGATTTGGATGCAATTTAAATTAAGTAACATATTAAACGATTTATCCTTCTATCAAACACGAATGTTCCCTGGATCAAATTCCCATTTTAATTATGTAATTACTTTATATTTATTTCTAACGGGTGCAGCGGAGCGAACGGGTACGGCTAGATATAAAATAAAATTGTGGTCAAAATTCACATGAATTATGTAGCAGAATGCAACTTAATGAAAGAATGGATCCTGTTAAAGATTAATGAGATGTTTGTGGAATAATCAATTCAAAGATATACAAGAATGTCTCACCGTTTCAGAGTAAATACACGATCTATAAAGGTAATCAATAGCACAGAGTGATTTATATAGAACTGACACATTTCTTTCATTAGTTGTTTCAAAACGAATTGTGCTAGCGACAACTTATTATACCTAAAATGTAGAGGAATTTTGGGAGAGTATTTACCTCTATAGCAAATGTTGTCCGGCGTTGTCAAATCCGGAGATCTCGGTATAACAAGTTCCTGGAAATTATTCGGTCGCCACATAACCGGATAAATGGAACCATGCTTCATCTGTGAACCATGTGATGGACAATATGACAGGATTTTGCACAATGAACGTCTGAAACCAACGACAATAATTCAATCTTTTATCCTCATCTGGTTCCTATAGCTGATGAACAATCGTAACCCCTATATGGCTTTAGGCTCTCTGAGACATTGAGTAGGCGTACCCTGTCTCCTGCGACAAACGTCTTAATGATTTTTTGGGTGACTGCTCCAGTCATGCTCTTACGTCAACAACAACCATAGGAAGCCTAGATGAACGATGCTTGCCCTTTTCACTCACCAGAGATGCAGTTGTTTCCAATTTGTTTACCAGTCCCAGTATTGTGTTTCTTTTGGGAGGATTGTGAACACCAAATTCTCTCTGGTATGCCCTTTGAGTAGCTGTAATTGAATTCGTAATCCAGTATTGCTTCACAAGGAAGAGTCGTTGATTTAAAGAGTACTGCATTTTCACGTTGACACAAAATGTCGAAAACAGCTGCCAACAATAGGAATAAAACATAAACATCTGCGCATCTAGTGACTTATTGTCGTTGGTTTCAGACGTTCATTGTGCAAAATCCTGCCATATTGTCCATCACATGGTTCACAGATGAAGCATGGTTCCATTTATCCGGTTATGTGACGACCGAACAATTTCCAGGTTCCTGTGGCCACCGAGATCTCCGGATTTGACAACGCCGGACAACATTTGCTATAGAGGTAAATAATCTCCCAAAATTCCTCTAAATTTAAGGTATAATAAGTTGTCGCTAGCACAATTCGTTTTGGAAACAATTAATGAAAGAAATGTGTCAGTTCTATATAAATCACTCTGTAGATTAATATAACAAAGTTTGACTTTCACTTTCAAATTAACACTTAATTCATGAACAATGGAACAGTTAAGAGTAATGAAGGGATATTACAAGCAATGATTTACGGTTACAAGTTTCATACGTGATTCAGGAACAAGTACAATAATTAAAATAATAAGACAAGTAATGACTTACAACTAACGAATAACGAAATTCTTGAAGGGCAATATATAATAGTAGGGGCAATACAAAATATTTAAAAACAAATGTAAACAGTAAAGGAATAGTAGATAAATTGACATAAAATTACACATTATTTAAGCAATAGGTAACAACAAAGAGATGCTAATAACAATATACTGACTGTAGTTACAGATTAAACACATTATTTTAAAAACAAACGCGCAAAAGATCAATAGCTATTTTCAGGCATTATATACATGGACCATGACTTTAATTCACATCTTCTTGACGTTACTTGGTATATTATTTTCTGTTCTTTCTCATGTTAAAATCCATCGTATCTGGTTAACATGTTTCGGTCTGTTATCGACCTTTTTCAGAGGTCTGAAGAAGGTCGATAATAGACCGAAACATGTTAACCAGATACTATAGATTTTAACATGAGAAATACATATAATACATATTCCGTAATTATTTAAATTGAATTCAATTTAAACAAAGAACACGTAAATTTAGATATTAATGGGGAAGTCTTAAACCAGGCTTATTTGCATTTTATATTTCACCCCCAGCCACCCTCTCTTTGAAATTTCAAACGGCACCCCTATATTTTTATACTTAAATATGAAAGAGCATTCAATTGCTTACACACTTCATTTGTTTTCGCATCTTTTATTTTCTATCATCGCTTGGCAACCTGTATTTTTGTTATTATCAATTGATTGTGGGATGAAAACACAGCTTATTTTGTGCAATGTCCTAATTTTTTGTAAAATCTCCTGTAAACCTACTATGGTAAATGACCCTATCGCATAATCATAAGCAAAAAGTAATCCCGGAATTGACACATTTAAAATGGATGGGCAATGACAGTTTGCTTCTCTAATATTGTCTAATATATCGTTAATGTACATATTAAATAGATAAGGGGTCAGATTATAACCTTGCCTTTCTCATCTAACTTGATTTATTTGTTTTGAGACATTACTATCTGTTAATTTAATTCTTAAACCAATTTCACTATACAATGCTTTCGAATTTTCGATAAATTTTGTGCTCAACCCCATCTTTTCTAATCAATAAGGATGATTTATGTTCTCTATTGAAGGATATACAACATTTTAAAATAATTTAATACACAAACACAACTATTACATAAAATGCTCAATAAGTTTTTGTACCTTTATTCTCTTCAGCTCTAATCAACAATAACAACAATCCAGGTTGCCAGGCGACGATAGGAAGCAAAAGATGCGAAAACAAATGAATGAGGTGTGTAAACAATTGAATACTCTTTCATATTTAAGTACAAAAATATAGCAGTGTCATTTCGGATGGGAGTGAAATCTAAAATGCAATTAATCCTGGTTTCAGACTTTATCCTCAATATATAAATTGACGTGTTCTTAGTTTAAATTGACTTCAATTTAAATAATTAGTTATTTAAACTTCAGGACTGCCGTTGAACGCCTTCCATCCTTTAGAGGTCATCACATCAGGTCCAATTAATTCCATGTAAAACTTAATACTTCTCGACTATATGGAATCATCTGATCAATCCATTCAGACGTATTTGAATCGATTTATTAAATTGGCTACGACGTTAATCAAAAGGTCAATTCGCTGATGAAGTCAACAGTAAAACCAGCTTGTGTATTACAGAATTGTAATCACATACATTTTAGTACAGTCAGATCAAAAATGTACTATGCACAATCCTAGATAGTTTTGTGTATCATTAGCATTCTTTACTTAAGGGGAGAGGATGGTACTTTTTAAAACTTTTTTCATATTCAGTGTGAAATATTAATTATTTGTATGTAGAGAAATCATAGCTGTGGCAACTCAACCAAATTAAAATATAAAAAAATATATTTGAGGGCCCAAATTTGAAAAAAATATACCCAATGCAGGATTGTACTAAAACCGATATATCTAAACCGTTTTTAAAGATAGATTCAAACAGTTTTTGCAATGTATTTGCAAAAGCATGTTCTACAAACTGTCTGTAACAGAATTTTGATATTGGTCCCTACGTTTGTAAAATAAACAATTAAAATTTAATAACAATTTTCTGATTTCCTTTCTTGCAAACAAACGGACGTATTTTTAAAATGAAATCAATTAACAAAATTCTGTTACAGAGAAAAGTTTCCTAATAGTCTAAAGAATGTGTGTTCTAAATTTCATGCATGTATCTTTAATAGTTCAGAAATTATATCCATTTTTTTGTCTGGTAATGTAGAAAAAAAATGAAGTTACTTGGAAACCGATAAAATCGGGTGTGTGATTTAAAAATCCATAGCGCAGGAAGTTTAAAAATGACGTCTCAAGATCTGATAAGGGCACAAATACCCATAAAATGTTATGCAATGCATTCCACACATATCAAAGGGTATTTTAAAGAAAAAAAAATTGAAAATTTAATTTACCGGAAACAATAATGAAAGTGAGCGTGTGATTTAAAATCCATAACGCAGAAAGTTTAAAAATGGCGACTCAACATCCGATAAGGGCACAAATACCCGCAAAACGTTATGCAATGCATTCCACACATATCAAAGGGTATTGTGAATTTTATTAGTAACAACAATGTAATTTATTTGTCACAACAGTAATTCCTTTCTACAATTCACCTTAAACGCTCTCGTCAACAATTGGATCCTCACTCAACACAGTATTCGTTATAGCACTCCACCGACGACAATGATAATTTACTTGGACTATTACGCACAACAATGAACTGTTAATCTTAACTAATATTTACAAAGCACTATTTACAAATCAGAACTACCAGTTCTCAGTTCACAGTTCTTCTATCTCAGTCACTCGAGTTCACAGTATCTCGAACCACAGACCTTCAGAGACAGTTCACTGTATTCGAACTCGGGTCCCTCCAACTGCGGTCCACTGCACTCGAACTCAGGTCCCTCCAACTGCGGTCCACTGCACTCGAACTCAGGCCTTCGGATGCTGACGCAGATGCGGACGCACACTCGAGTCGAACTCCGGTACACAAGACTGGCTTCCTTGCTCTGGCTTTCTCACTGACTGAATAACTGAAAACTCAGAAACTGCTGTCGTTCCTTCGCGACCGTAATTTATAACCACAGCGACGTAACCTCGAAGGTTCCACCCGTCTCTAGAGATGGCATTCCAGAGAAATCCAGAGCCCTCTCCTCTCTACCAGCACCAGATGCGCGCGCAAACTCGTCGCGTGACGTAATACACCCTCTCTCTTCTCTCCACCGCGCGACGTCACTCAATGTTCCGTGCAGCCTGTGCGATCTGCTTTCATGCGGGACGCTGGTCGTGAGTTCGAATCTCACGTCGCTGTCACAGTATTTTAAAGAAAAAAATTTTTTGAAAATTTAATTGACCGGAAACAACAATGAAAGTGAGCGAGTGATTTAAAAATCCATAACGCAGGAAGTTTAAAAATGGCGACTCAACATCCGATAAGGGCACAAATACCCACAAAATATTATGCTATGCATTCCAACATATCACAGAGTATTTTAAAGATTTTTTTTTTTAAATTTACTCATTTTTCACCAAAAAATACCATCCTCTCCCCTCAAAAACTTGATAGCGGAAAGTAATTTCATAATTATATCACAACGACCTATAAAGAAATGTAAAATCAAATCCATGTACAAAGCGCCAGATTGCAAACAAATAACAATTGGTGCAATATATGGCAATAGAAATGTTAATCAACGGCTACTAATGAAAGGTAGCTTGATGCTTTACGAGAGCTGTACCCGGTACGGTTTGAGCCATTGTGAGATTTATATATGCGATAATTGAAGCGTCGGCTGGAACAACGTTATAAGTTACATTTGGTAAAATTTACAGGAGCTGCAAAAATGTGTACACGTACAACGTTGTTCTTATAGAGTAGCAAACTTTTGAGTGGACAAATTTCACGTACTGCATTGATGGACAGTTGCAAGCCAAGGAGTATAGCAAGGTAACACGACACACAACATTATTACACGGAAACACGCCGAATGAAAATTTTGTAACTCCAAGTCCCACAGTTGGCGTGGCAAGTGTTAGTGAATCCTACTCCGACAAGTGAGCCATTCCCCCTTCAGCACCTGATAGAGCTAGATCCCGTCCGCTTAAGGGTAGCCTGAGAAGCGCCAACCCTTCCAGATTCATTGGAAGCTCGTACTACCGCAATAATTCACTCCAGTCTATTTTTACTTTCGCAGATGACAGATGAAATGAGAGGCAGGTGAAACGTAGTGATGAAATGGTAGAGAAAAAGGGAAGTGCCCCGAAAAACAAACGCTCTGCAGCGTCTGCTTTGACCACCTCAAATTCCATGACGACCTGGCCGGCGTTCGAACCAGGACCGTCTGGAAGGAAGACCAATGAGTTAGCATTTCAGCCACAAACACAAGGCAACCAAATGAAATGCAAAACGACACAGTTCAGGGTAATTTAAAGTTAAATCAATAAACTGTAACACTAGTGCAAATACTGGACGACGAATTGTAAAGTCATGTCTTGAACTGACACAATTGAAAACAGTTTAAGAGTCACCGGCGTAGCTCAGGTGGTAGGAGTGTTTCTATGCTAATCCGAACCAGCGTTCAATCAAGGATTCTATCCAGACTATCCGGTTGGGTTTCTTCAGATGACTTCTCTAACTCTAAGACGAATAATAGGCGATCCCATAACAAATCTTCGCCAAACACCATCTTCATATCATCAATTCTGTTTCAACCCCTGTACGCCAGTTGCATACCTGTAAAAGCATACTGTATATTTTCGCTATGTCCTTGCATTAAATGTAACACATTAGAGTTATGTACCCAATGAAATATTATGACATTCGAGTTAAATCTGTCCTTTAAGTGGACAAGGTAGTCTAGCTGTTTTTATAGTGCGGAATGCTGATCTTAAGTAGTTATTTCTCCAAAAGTATAATAGTACATTATGCAACGAGCCTATAAAGGTAGTAATTAAGACGCGAGTATGTTTATGAAACGAGCGCAAGCGAGTTTCATAATTTTCATACGACCGTCTTAATTACCATTATAGGCAAGTTTCACACGACTTTTTATGCTCGACCATATTTCTAACTTGAAATTATTCATAAGTATTCATGTTATTCTTATCTGACTGAGGAGCGGAACTGACCTTGTGCAATATCTCGTAAATTTTGAGATGTGAGCAGACGCGAAAGTATTGATTTTTTCCGAGAAACAAATGTCGACATTGACCTTGATATAATCTAGAGAGTAAAATAAACATTAATCTTGATATAACGTTGAAATTGAATTACTTACTTACTTACTGGCTTTTAAGGAACCCGGAGGTTCATTGCCTCCCTCACATAAGCCCGCCATTGGTCCCTATCCTGAGCAAGATTAATCCAGTCTCTACCATCATATCCCACCTCCCTCAAATCCATCTTAATATTATCTTCCCACCTACGTCTCGGCCTCCCCAAAGGTCTTTTTCCCTCTGGTCTCCCAACTAACACTCTATATGCATTTCTGGATTCGCCCATACGTGCTACATGTCCTGCCCATCTCAAACGTCTGGATTTTATGTTCCTAATTATGTCAGGTGAAGAATACAATGCATGCAGCTCTACGTTGTGTAACTTTCTCCATTCTCCTGTAACTTCATCCCTCTTAGCCCCAAATATTTTCCTAAGAACCTAATTCTCAAACATGCTTAATCTCTGTTCCTCTCTCAAAGTGACGGTCCAAGTTTCACAACCATAAAGAACAACCGGTAATATAACTGTTTTATAACTTCTAACATTCAGATTTTTTGACAGCAGACTAGATGACAAAAGCTTCTCAACCGAATAATAACACGCATTTCCCATAATTATTCTGCGTTTAATTTCCTCCCGAGTGTCATTTATATTCGTTACTGTTGCTCCAAGATATTTGAATTTTTCCACCTCTTCGAAAGATAAATCTCCAATTTTTATAGTTCCATTTCGTACAATATTCTGGTCACGAGACATAATCATATACTTAGTCTTTTCGGGATTTACTTCCAACCCTAGACATTAGACATTGAAAAACGAGATGACAAATTGAATTTATTTGAATATTATTTAAAATTAACACTAATTATTATAGTAAAAAAACTGACTTTATTTTAAATATAGGTGATTTATTGATTTATTGTTGTCTTTCGATTGCATATCCGAGAATAATCGATACTTGCGCTTTCATATTGCTACAATGGTATTTTCTGATTGGTGGAACACCTGAACTTTAATGAATAGGTGTACTTTAATGAGGTCCATTAAAGGGCTGCTACCAGGTGTATAATTACTATATTTCGAGCATAAAAGATGTTATTTTCAAATTTTTACATATTACTCTACATGCTTTTAGGATTAAATTGGTGATTAGTTTGTTATATACACTGCTATAATTGAGTTTTAAAAAAATTGTATTCAGAAAAAAAAAAGTTGAATTCATACATCTTTCTCTTGAAAACTGGTTAATGTACATTAATGGCAAAAAAAAAAAACCGGACCGACCCTTGTAGCTGATTTCAGAGCCTTGTTCACTCCAGAGCACGATAGACTGGTAACTAAGACTTTCGTGGTTCGAATCCTGCCTGGGAAGGAAACTTTTATTGTTCCTTATTCAAATTTATTCCCAATACTTTTCGATTGCTAGTAAAATTCATATTCTGGGAATAATAATAAGTTAATTAAGTAGTAAAATATCGCTGCAATCCATTGGTAGGCAAATTAACATTTGTGCGAGATCGTGCGTATTTGCTTGTTTTCCGCACACAACCAATACGCGGTAAGTGTGAAATACCACATTCACTATTCCCAACGTAACACACATAACAATTTCCCTCTTCTTACCGCTTAAGCGCGACATTCATTTTACTGCTCTAGGCTTTTAACATTATTTTTAGAGACGTTTAACATAGTAATAATTATAAATTGGAAACTTACCACTGCAATTTCACCTAAATTGCAATGTTAATTATTGTTTTTAAATATTTGCAAAAATTAAGTAAAGTCTACTACTCCACGAAACTTATTGCATTCCTGATACAAGTAACATTAAGGAAGCCGTGAAAAAATCAACAAGATTCCAGATGCCGATGATATTAATGCAATATGTTACATAAATAATATTGTTAAAATATTAAAATGAAAAATAAATCATTACATAACCTTACCGTTTGTTTTAAGTTCGCATTTATAGACTGGGGAGAAAAAAGAGACAGACGTATATCACGGCCTGCTGGAGTATAGTAAACACAGAAAAAATTTTATAGCAACAATGTTGAAGAAAGATATTTTGGTTTTCCGAAGTTGCCGTCATTAAACAGAAACCAACATGTAGATGTCATTGCAACTAATTAGAAATTCGTCTTTCAGGTATGTAATAAACGATCTTCGCACAAAATAATGTACGATACACGAGCGGTATGTTTGTTTTCATGTTCTCGGAAATTAAAAAAGCTCAACTACGTTTCGCTTTTTCAATCTTTTCCTCGACCATGAAAACGTCAACATACCGCTCTTGTAACGCATATTACTATTTCACAAAACCATAATACAAATTTTTTTTATTCAATGCAGTGGCACTTGACTAGAGTCATTGGCCGTGTACCATAATATTGTACAACATATAAAATATGAACATTGCGATAGTTGTTTTCTTTACGGTCCGACACGGTTTAATAAACTAGTGTGAGAAAGGAAGTTTTGCCAATTTAAGGATTAACGGAAGATCGAATATTTGTTAAATTGCATGAGATAGAAATTGTTTTTCACTGGTTCTAAATTATACTACAAGTATTAGTTGAAAGTTAAAAATTAATAATAGTATTGGGTTGTGCAACACTTCGTAGAGATTTGTTTTTGAGATGAATTAAAGACAGACATTGATCAATAATATATTACTTTACATTATCTTTGACTCACTGCCAACACTGGGGTAGTTTTTCGATTTCTCGTGTGAAGAAAACTTCTGATTTTTAGTTAAAGAAGTCGCCAAGCCAAGTTTGTAATGCTTCATCGTTATTAAAGGAGTTCTCTTGAAGATTGTTGGATAGGAACAGAAAAGTTGCAAATCTGAGGGACGCAAGATCGGGAAAATGAGGGAGATGTGAAATCACCTCCAACGAAGCTTCTGAATAGCAGGTTTCGTCATGTCAGCGGAGTGCTGGCGTGCATTATTGTGTTGTAACAGCACATGGAACAGTCCTCCCCCGTCGTTTTTCTTCAATTGCGGCCTCAAAATGTCTGAGCTTTTGGAACAAATGTCAAAAGTTATGGTTACGTTTCTGGGAAGCAATGCATAGTACACGACACCTTCTTTATCTCAGTAGAAGCATAATATCATGTTCTTTGGATGGAGAGTAACTTTTAAATGGTGTGTTTTGTGTTGAAACGACAGAACCATTTTCTTGCAGTGCTTTCTCCGATGACGTTCCCCCAGACACGACACAGATGTTTTGAGTCACCTCCGCTGCCTTTGATGCTGTATTAATATAACAAATAATGCTTTCAAAAATCTGGGTTTTATTATTAGATATTCAAAAACTTTACAGAACACTTCGACTTTGACACTCCTTTTTAATTGTCATGTTCCCGATAAATTGGAATATGCCTCTGTAATTTGGTCACCCACTTGCAAATCAAATAGTAATCAAATTGAAAAAATTCAAAAACGATTCTCTAGATATCTGTATTTTAGAATATAACATTGTTCAGCCCTCCATAACAAAATTTCGTACAACATCTACTTGCTGAATTTAATTTAATGTCTCTTGGAAGTCGTAGATTACTTGCTGAGCAACTTTTACTTATATAAAATATTCAACGGTCTACCGGATAATAGCGAAATATTATCACAAATCCAGATTAACGCTAGAACATCACATTTAAGAAATCGTCAATTGTTATATTATAAAAAACCAAACACTTCAGCATATAAAAATTCACCAGTGTTAAAAATTTGTTAAAATTTTAATGAAATATGTAAAACATGGGATCTAGATTCTGTATTTCTTATATGGAATACAAATATTGTCTTATTAATATACTGAAGGTAGTTGATTTTATATAATATTGCTATTTGTTACTCTGTAATTTGCCAACTATAGCTACATTTTACATTGTTGGTTATGATATCTATATTTAACTATTTTTCATTTATTTTATTTTGTATTTATTTATATCTATATCTGTGTCTTTTATTTAGGTAGTATCTATTTGTGTGTTCTTTTTTTTCTATCCTTTTCTCATTTTCCATTTTAATTTGTATTTACACTTGTATCTGTTTCATCTCTTTTTTCATGTTATCTATTTTTTTCGTAAACGAATATCTGTAATGTCTATTGTAATTGGGGCTTTGCCTTGTTATATGAATGAATGAATGAATGAATGAATGAATGAATGAATGAATGAATGAATGAATGAATGAATAAATAAATAAATAAATAAATCTATACTAATAATAAATCTGTAAGCGAAATTTTTCTGGTAATTTTCGCTTTTCTAAAAATAATTGGTGTTAACATATATAATTAATCATCCTGAAACCGAAAATCGCTTTTTTGAAATTTTTGTTTGTATGTCTGTCTGTCTGTCTAGATGTTTGTTACCTTTTCACGCGGTAATGGCTGAACGGATTTCGATGAAAATTGGAACATAAATTAAGTTCGTTGTAACTTAGATTTTAGGCTATATGGCATTCAAAATACTTTATTTAAAAGGGGGTTATAAGGGGGCCTGAATTAAATAAACCAAAATATCTCGCTCATTATTGATTTCTGTGAAAAATGTTACATAACAAAAGTTTCTTTAAAAATGATTTCCGATAAATTTTTTTCCAGGCAAAATTTTGATAGGACTGATATTTAAGTCTGTCTGTCTGTCTGTCTGTCTGGATGTTTGTTACCTTTTCACGCGATAATGGTAGACCGAAATTCGATTAAAATTGGAATATAAATTAAGTACGTTGTGACTTAGATTTTAGGCTATATGGCATTCAAAATACTTTATTTAAAAGTGGGGTTATATGGAGGCCTGAATTAAATAAACCGAAATATCTAGCTTATTATTGATTTTTGTGAAACATGTTACCTAACAAAAGTTTCTTTAAAAATGATTTCCGATAAGTTTTATCCCGGGAAAAATTTTGATAGGACTGATATTTAAGGATATACAAAAGTTTTAAATAACAATACATTTCCATCGCCGCCTCAGATTATAGTGTCGTTATTCCGTAACTTCTATGTGCAAAATATTAAATTTTTTCGTAGGAAGAAAAATTCATTCATTCTATGGCAGTAGTGCATAGGAGATCGTGAATTCTTACATTTTCGAAAGAAATATAATTCAGTTATATATACTAGATTGTATTATTTGCTTCATCAATATTTAAGTAATTTAATAGAGCAAAAATCTGAAAATCGATATGTGACATAGGAGTTATTGGCGGAACGACGACGATGGCTACAATGAAATCAAAACAAATGACTCCGTCTATTTAAGGCGGCCTTGACGTTTATCAATATTAATATACAGAGAATATTTTGTGTGTTTGTATGAAGTAGTCTCAGAAGCTATTTAACCTTCACTATTTGAAATTTGTAGTTTCTGTAACATACAAATGGTCTTCGTACACAATCATCTCTATTAATTTGGAGTGATTTGTTAAAGGATGCATTCAAGACTAATTTAGAAAAATGTTAAACGAATTATCTTTGCACCAAATGAGTGGTCTCTGGACCAAAATGATCGCATTTTAATTATTTAAATAGAATTTAAATTAAGTAACATATTAAACGATTTATTCTTCTATCAAACATGAATGTTCCCTGGACCCAATGGTATATTTTAATTATGTAATTACTTTATATTTATTTCTAACTAGCCGTACCCGTGCGCTCCACTGCACCCGTTAGAAATAAATATAAAGTAATTACATAATTAAAATAGGACATTTGATCCGGGGAACATTCGTGTTTGATAGAAGGATAAATCGTTTAACGTGTTACTTAATTTAAATTATATTTAAATAATTAAAATGAAATCATTTTGGTCCACAGAGCACTCATTTGGTGCAATGACAATTCCTTTAACATGTTTCTTAATTTTTATTTAATGCATCCATAGTTCAATGAACATTGACATCATTTCCATTTAATGTGTATATTTTATTTTACTTGCTATATGTTTCCATTGAATTATGGTAATAACTTAATTTTAACCCTTGTTTTCTACGTATTCAGTAAATGGCGCTTGGCCCACTATGGTTCTGAACCCTTCAAATAACTGAAATAACTTAAATTATATTATATTATATTATATTATATTATATTATATTATATTATATTATATTATATTATATTATATTATATTATATTATATTATATTATATTATATTATATTATATTATATTATATTATATTATATTATATAAAAAGTGTGTTGATAACGGATGTACCCCGATAAGTAAGTTTTAAATTTGTTATGGGGGCTCTTGAATCTCAGGAGGAACAAATTTTATTTTACAACAGCGCAACATAATCTGCTTGGCTCATTACCCAAATTTTTTGCATTGCATTTAATGCGTATGTATTTTATGTATTTAGCTCCATTCAATTGAGCATAGTTAAAATTTGGATTATAAAATAATGAAATGCTAAGCTAACATATTATTACTGCATACTAAATCAATACACTCTCGTTGGTCGTTAATTCTCTGAGATAAACATTATTTTAAGAAATACAGGAAACGAATACACAGAATAGCCTATCAAGTTTTCTGTGCATAAGAAGCTATTTTAATCTTACCTGTCCTCGATTCACTCAGAAGTTACTGTAATAACATTATAACATTATGTCCATCTAGAGAAACTACACTTTCCAATGGTGAATTAATAATTAATTATACAAATCGGTTAATTTAGCTTCCGATATTGCTTCATACAAACACAGAAACATTTTCTGTAGGCTATCTTTCATAGCTTTCGATTGTTGTTGACCAAGGCCCCTTATAGACGAAGTCATTTCTTTATTTCATTACACCGCAGTTATTTTAATTTTGAAACTCATTTATCTCATAAATATCAGTCCTAACGCAATGTTTCGAAGACTAAAACTTATCGGAAATGGTTTTTAAAGAAATTTTTGTTATGAAACATTTTTCATAAAAATCAATAATAAGCGAGATATTTCGATTTATTTCATTCAGGGCCCCTTATAACCCCCCTTTTAATTAATGTATTTTGAATGCCATATAGCCTAAAATCTAAGTTACAACGAACTTAATTTATATTCCAATTTTCATCGAAATCCGTTAAGCCATTATCGCGTGAAAAGGTAACAAACATACAGACAGACAGACAGACAGACAGACATACAAACAAAAATAAAAAAAAGCGATTTTCGGTTTCAGGGTGGTTAATTATATATGTTAGGACCAGTTATTTTTGTAAAATCGAAAATTACCAGAAAAATTTCGGCTACAGAGCGGCAGCGGAGCGCACGGGTACGGCTAGTAAATAAACTCAAAAAGAGAAGATTATGTCGGAACTGTTTTGCTTTACTTGACACTCCATCTTCCTTAGCCCACAAATAGCACGAACTTACTTCAAATGTGAAAAATTAAAGACGTATGAATAAGCAGAACACTCCAAATAAACCACTGATAAATGAAAAAAGATGAACAATATCCTAGCAACGCAGCGTTGTAATGACAAACAAAAACGCTACGATTATTATTATACAATGTATACAGTCTTATAATAGCACAATATCCTTGAGTTACTCTGACATCCTGACATTTTGTGTTAGTAGTAATCAAAAATTATAATAAGGAATTATTAGTATCAGAAGTGGCAATTACTCTTGTGTAACTTCCACCACGCCTGGCCCCATTCGCATTTCGGAAATAAATACAAGACAATGCAATACTGCAATTTCTGTCACACGCAATGGTGAATGGGTGGGGTAGAGGAGGAGCATAGAAAGCATTCTTATTGTAACCCCACAAAAAAAAAAAAGACAGAGTGCTAGGTCAGGGCACGGAGGTGAAATCCAGCCCCATCCTTGACTATCAGTATAAAAAGAAATTAATTCTCTTCACTCAATACTCATCCTGCCTAAGGTTTTTCCGTGGTTTTCCTAAGGCGCTAAGGCAAATGTCGGGATGAGCTCTAAAAGAAATGGGCCACGGACCTGCACTCATATCACCATTAAACTTCCTAATTACTTAAATTAATTAACTAATTACATTTGTCCCCCCTCTTCGTAATTGAGCCATCATATAGCCAAATGGCTTGTCTCAAAATTAAGACGATCAACAAGGCTCATAATAACAATCACCTCCTACATAATAGCCAAATTGGCTAGTCTCCTATACATGAGACAACTCATCTCGCCTAAGGTATTCCGTGGTTTTCCTCAGGCGTCAGACAAATGTCGGGATGAGCCCTATAAGAAATGGGCCACGGACCTATATGCCCTTCCCCATATATATTCCACCTTTATTATAAATGATGTATGCCCTAGTTCAGATAATATTAATAGTCTATTAAACATACGAGGTCACTCAATAAGTCGCAAATTGAAAGGACAGGGACCTCTCAAAATGCAGATTACATTTCACGGCGCTTCTTCCGACGGCCTTCACCTGCTTTGTCATCGAACAACAGATGACGGCGTCTTGCAATCCTAACGGCAAACACCAGCCAAATCCACCTCGCCCCGTTCCGTGATCAATTGATCAATCTCAGCCCCCCTCGCGTATGTGGTACCTAAGAGGTTACGTCCAATTTCGGCTTCCCCTTCAAAATTTTCTAGAGCTCCTTCAGGGGAGCAGCGTAACCCGGAGTGAGACTAGTGGCCAACAGGCTTGGAGCTCACATATTTAGTTTTGTACAGCCCCCAACCCCTTGCAAGGACGCGTTTTGCGTACCTTTTAAATTTTCCTCCCAATTCTCCTTCCATTTTTCGATTTTTTTTTCGATTTTTTTTCGATTCACTCAATATTTCCTCACTGCTAATGCATAAAGACTTTTTCACGATTGTCCTTGGCTTTTAGGGCCTGAAGGAGGGTTATGCTGTATATTTACAAATAGAGCCCGGATTTTTATGTAATATCAAATTGAGAAATATGTACATAAATATGTATTGAGTTTCAATAGGTATTTCTATTGACGTCCACTTAAACCTGGCCTCGTTAAGTGAAATATATAACTAACCTATTAACCTCTTCCCTTACTATATATTTTACCAGTTTTGTGAAAAAAAGTGTCACATTTTTTTATTTTCGTAAAGAGGTCATTTAATATTGGAGAATCACTGTAAATCACTAATTTTCTTACATACCTAAAAATCACTATGAAGTAGACGAGTTATCTCGTGCACCTTGAATCCAGCTCTGGTAGTTGTCCCACTTTGATTTTCTCCTGAACTATTTACCAACTTATGTTTTTTTTATGGATTAATTTATGAGGTACAATACCAGTGCTGTTATCAAGGCGTTAAATATTGCTTGTCGTGTGAAAACTCGAAAGCAGGGTATTACGCACAGTGGCACATTGCATTCCGGACAGTAGTATCTGCTCTCCTATATGAGAGCGTTTTGGGAAGAATGGTGTAGCAGTCACTGAATATTTGTACCAGTACATCTGTTCTTCAGGTTTGTGAATAATGTTCTGCAGTATCACTATGCCCAAAAGTGCACGTATTTCAGAGTCTGTAGTAGGCCGCCACGAATTATTTTCAGCATTCTGTGAACACTTATTAACATGCCGAATTGTCTCCTCGAATATAATGTTGATGAGGTCATTATTAAAGAATAATTTAAAAAATTGAGAATTATTGTTATCAGAAACAATGTTAAAATTTCAGGTAATGGGGACCTCGGAGGTGCAGAAGAAATGGTGCCAGATGTCTTCTATTCAAACCACTGTCGAAAAGACGCGACTTCAACTGATCTGAATTTGTTTGTTGGTCTATAACTTCGTCTTCTGATACCGATGTTTCATTTCCTAATCTTCTACAGGAATATATTCCTGATCAAAAGTTCCGGAATCACTAACTTGATCCATCTTTACACAAAACAGCACAACAAACACTAAACACAAACACAAACCGCCAAAACTAACTAGCATCTACTCACTACTGTGTGTGAATGCTATATGAGCATAGAATTCAACTCGCAAGGAAGAAGTACAAAAAACATAACCAGATATAGCAATATCACTAACTTATGTAGCCATCTAGTAAGGAAAAGGTTAATGAAAGAATGGAAAGATATATATTCGGGATATAATCCTTAGCAGCGAAAATGGGGCTCAAACGAGTTAACTCGGGTTAATATATTTTGACACAAGTTAGCAACCCGAGTTAACTCGGGTTAATCAGGGAAGTGGTTAATGCATGGGAGGGAAAAGGTCTTTTTTTTAGGGGTATCTCATATAAATTTACGAACACATTCCTAAAGTCATTAGGTATATGCAGTCAGATCATTCAAAATATTTGCATTAATAAAAATTTAAAGATTCACTGATAATTCTTCACAACGTTGTATATAATAACTTCTCGTAATTATGTGTGATACTGCTTCTGGAATTCTTTTTTAATGACATTCAATTTGCATTGTATGTATATACATTTTTTTGTTACGACTTGTAGATATGATGTCTAGCTTTTCGCTTTTATTTTAGATACTTAGTTAATATATTGGGGAGGCCGAGACGTAGATGGAAGATAATAATAATAATAATAATAATAATAATAATAATAATAATAATAATAATAATAATAATAATAACGTGAATATGTTAGGAGAAAATCCACAAACGATTAGGGAAAACACGGAAATTTAACTTGAAACAAGTAAAGCGATCGGTTTGGAAGTAAATCCCGAAAAGACAAAGTATATGATTATGTCTCGTGACCAAAATAATGTACGAAATGGAAATATAAAAATTGGAGATTTATCCTTCGAAGAGGTGGAAAAATTAAAATATCTTGGAGCAACAGTAACAAATATAAATGACACTCGGGAGGAAATTAAACGCAGAATAAATATGGGAAATGACTGTTATTATTCGGTTGAGAAGCTTTTGTCATCCAGTCTGCTGTCAAAAAATCTGAAAGTTAGCATTTATAAAACAATTATATTACCGGTTGTTCTGTATGGTTGTGAAACTTGGACTCTCACTTTGAGAGAGGAACATAGGTTAAGGGTGTTTGAGAATAAGGTGCTTAGGAAAATATTTGGGGCTAAGCGGGATGAAGTTACAGGAGACTGGAGAAAGTTACACAACACAGAACTGCGCGCATTGTATTCTTCACCTGACATAATTAGGAACATTAAATCCAGACGTTTGAGATGGGCAGGGCATGTAGCACGTATGGGCGAATCCAGAAATTCATATAGAGTGTTAGTTGGGAGACCGGAGGGAAAAATACCTTTGGGGAGGCCGAGACGTAGATGGGAAGATAATATTGAAATGGATTTGAGGGAGGTGGGATATGATGAAAGAGACTGGATTAATCTTGCACAGAATAGAGACCGATGGCGGGCTTATGTGAGGGCGGCAATGAACCTTCGGGTTACTTAAAAGCCATTTGTAAGTAAGTTAGTAATAATAATAATAATAATAATAATAATAATAATAATAATAATAATAATTGTTTTTTATACTGTCAGAATTAAGGCAATAGGGCCTTCTCTTACACTCTACCAGGTCACAAAGTATGCAAGCAGTTAACATTTAACAAAAATTTGAAGAACACAATACTAACATATTACAAAAAATCATGATAATAATAATAGCATAATAAAATCGACACTAAACAACATGAAAATAATATCATAATAGAAAAAAAAGTAAAATACATTGGAATATAGTGAAACCAAGTCATTTAGTACAAATGCTTAATATGGAAAACGTAAGGAATAATATAACAAAATGGAATGTAATAAAATAATAATAATAAAGAAAAGAAATACGAATATTAAAGAGTCGGTGAAAGATGAAGAGTAGAAGGATGTTCTGTGTTTAGGAATGTGTTTTGAGCGAGTACCGGTATCTATTTCGTGATATGAGGACAAATGTTGAAAACGAGAAGCTAGGTAGCTAGGGTTAGAGGTTTCAAGAATATTGAAGAGTAAAGTGAGAGAGTGAATAGTTCTTCGCTCTTTGAGACGGGCCCAGGACAGCATATTTAGTGAAGGTGTGATACGGTCAGATCTACGGACGTTGCAAATAAATCGAACGCATGCATTATGAACACGCTGTAGTCTGTCTGTCTGTCTCATGTTAAGGCCAGTGTAGAGAGTGTCACAGTAATCAAAATGAGGCATCAAGAGCGACTGCACTAAATTCTTCTTAAGAACCAACGGAAGGAAATTTCGAATTCTTTTTTGTGTGTGAATTTTCATAAAAATTATTTTACATGTGTGTGTGATTTTGAGACTTCCAATTTAAGTTTCTGTACATATAAATTCTTAGATTGTTTACTCTATCTCTATAAAAGATAATAGTTTCATTCATTTAACAGGAGATAAGTCACCTGTGTTTAATTTACTTAAAAGTCGTTGATGTCCCATTACAATTCCTGTAATTTCTCTGAGTTCAATTTCAGTCCAAACTTTTTCGTCCATGAAATAATTGATTTTAAGTCATTGTTTACTTCATTCTTATCATCCAGTCTGCTGTCAAAAATCTGAAAGTTAGAATTTATAAAACAGTTATATTACCGGTTCTTCTGTATGGTTGTGAAACTTGGACTCTCACTCTGAGAGAGGAACATATGTTAAGGGTGTTGAGGATAAGGTGCTTAGGAAAATATTTGAGGCTAAGCGGGATGAAGTTACAGGAGAATGGAGAAAGTTACACAACGCAGAACTGCACGCATTGTATTCTTCACCTAACATAATTAGAAACTTAAAATCCAGACGTTTGAGATGGTCAGGGCATGTAGCACGTATGGGCGAATCCAGAAATGCATATAGAGTGTTAGTTGGGAGACCGGAGGGAAAAAGACCTTTAGGGAGGCCGAGACGTAGATGGGAGGATAATATTAAAATGGATTTGAAGGAGGTGGGCTGTGATGATAGAGACTGGATTAATCTTGCACAGGATAGGAACCGATGGCGGGCTTATGTGAGGGCGGCAATGAACCTTCGAGTTCCTTAAAAGCCATTTGTAAGTAAGTAAGTAAGTTTACTTCATTTACTGCGTAATTTAGAGTCGATTAAAATGGATTTGAGGGAGGTGAGATATGATGATAGAGACTGGGTTAATTTTGCTCAAGATAGGGACCGATGGCGAGCATATGTGAGGGCGGCAATGAACCTTCTGGTTCCTTAAAAGCCATTTGTAAGTAAGTAAGTAAGTTTACTTCATTTACTGCGTAATTTAGAGTCGATTAAAATGGATTTGAGGGAGGTGAGATATGATGATAGAGACTGGGTTAATCTTGCTCAAGAGCTTATGAGAGCGGCAATGAACCTCCGGGTTCCTAAAAGCCAGCAAGTAAGTTAATATATTTATGTCATGTTCTGCATGTTCATGGTCAGCCGGGTTGCCGGACGGGTGTCCTTGTTTTGGAACTGATAAAAAAAAGCAGCTGTAACTTGTTTTTCCCACCTTCAGTACAGCTTAAATCTCGTATCAGTGACTGTTCTAAAGGAGTATTGAGTTATGAATCTTGTACATGGATAAAATGGCAAGATCGAGTGTTTCATCTACAAGACGCTGTATAAACAATCCGAACAATTTGTGTTACATTGAGTGTTATTGATAAAGCAGCAGAAAAGAAACATTATATAGTGAGGATCACGTAAGAACAATACTTACGGCTAATTTGGCACTTTTTTCAGTGTTGCCAACTAATACCAGATATCACCAGAAGAGGTAAAATCACAATGACATGTACTACAATAATGTATGTATGTATGTATGTATGTATGTATGTATGTATGTATGTATGTATGTATGTATGTATGTATGTATGTATGTATGTATGTATGTATGTATTAACGCTACAATTGGGTATACACCCGGTGGCAGTGATATATAATATACAATAATTACAATTACATGAAATAAAATAAAATAAACGTAAATGAAAAATAGTAGATTATGCAACGAGCCTATAATGAAAGTAATTAAGAACTGAGTATGGACATTTATGAAACGAGCGCAAGCGAGTTTCATAATTTTCATACGAGCTTCTTAATTACCATTATAGGCGAGTTTCATACCACTTTTTATGCTCGACCATATTTCTAACTTGATATTATTAATTTTATTGTATCTGACCTGAAGCAATGTCCCGTATGTTGTGAGATGTGCGCAGACGCGAAAGTATTGATTTTTTTCCGAGGAACAGATGTCCACATTGACCTTGCTAGGCCATAAAAACATATAGAGATAACATTGAAATAAAATTGGAAATTGAAAAACGAGATGACAAATTAAATTTATGTGAACATTATTTAAAATTAACGCTAATTATTATATTAACAGAATATAACCTTCTGCGACAGTATTGGATTTCCAGCCTCCGTGACTTTTCGCTAATTCTCTTTCGATTGCTTATCCGAGAATAATCGATACTTGCGGTTTTATAACGGTAGAAAGTTGACCTGTCATTGGCTGAACAGTTGTAACCTGAGTCGTCATTGGCTGAAAGACCTGACCTTTAATGAGTAGGTGTACTTTAATGACATGCATTAAAGGTCTACTACCAGGCGTATAATTACTACATTTCGGCATGGTCGAGCATAAAATAAAATAAACGTAAATCTTTAAATAGTAAATTCAATAAACCTAGGACTATAAATAAAAACTATTCTATAATAACGCCTACCATAAGCAAAAGTAAATGTAACTTATAAGTACTTCTATTTCACCCAACTATTACCAATATAAATAATTACACATCACCTTAATTAATTACATACAACTTAATTATATATCATCTTTATTAATTACATATCACCTTAATTTATTTACACATCAACTAAATTACTTATCTTCTTAATTAACTACATATCAACGTAATTAATTATATGTCAACTCAATTAAATATATGACATAACTTAAATTTTTACATTTTCAGTCTAATCTTCTCAACCTTTCCTTAAATGTATTGATTTTAAGAGGACCGCCCTGAAAGATTGCCGCAGGTAAGCTGTTCCAATGTACTATTGTGCGGTTAACAAAGGAAAATTTTGCCACGTCCGTTCTTTGTTTTCTACATTTAAACTTCCTAATATGATCAGCCCTTCCTAAGTGTGATGGTGTTGCTAATCTAGCATTGATGTCGGTCCATGCTTTGTGTCCCATTTGTGTCTTAAACAATGCGGTGAGTCTGGTTTTTCGTCGCCTTGATTTGAGAAGTTACCACCCTAAGTCTTTGACTATCTCCTCACCATGTCCCTTCCCCATTTTGACATATTTTGCTGCCTTGCGTTGGACCTTTTCTATTGAATCGATTTGGTTTTGTCTGTACGGATCCCAACCTATTGCTCCATATTCCATTGTTGGGCGAACAAGGATTTTGTACACTAATTCTTTTGAATTTCGGTTAGATTTCTTCAGAATACGCATAGAGAAATGTAGTGCTTTCCAGGCTTTCCTTGTGGTATATTAGTGATTTGTTCCTCCCAACCCAGTTTGTTACTTAAATATATACCTAGGTATTTACAAGTGTACAATAATAACACTTACTTACTTACAAATGGCTTTTAAGGAACCCGAAGGTTCATTGCCGCCCTCACATAAGCCCGCCATCGGTCCCTATCCTGTGCAAGATTAATCCAGTCTCTATCATCACACCGCACCTCCCTCAAATCCATTTTAATATTATCCTCCCATCTACGTTTCGACCTCCCTAAAGGTCTTTTTCTCTCCGGTCTCCCAACTAACACTCCATATGCATTTCTGGATTCGCCCATACGTGCTAATGCCCATCTCAAACGTCTGGATTTTAAGTTCCTAATTATGTCAGGTGAAGAATAAAATGCGTGCAGTTCTTATTTATTTATTCTCCTCTAGCTTCATCCCGCTTAGCCCCAAATATTTTCCCAAGCACCTTATTCCCAAACACCCTTTATGTTTCTCTCAGAGTGAGAGTCCAAGTTTCACAACCATACAGAAGAATCGGTAATATAACTGTTTTATAAATTCTAACTTTCAAATTTTTATATTTCCATTTCGTAAATATTCTGGTCACGAGACATAACCATATACTTCGTCTTTTTCGGGGTACAACAACAACAACAACAAAATAATAATAATAATAATAATAATAATAATGAGTCTTGCTTATTTATTTATTTACCACATCTCAACTTTATGTTTGGGAGGTGTTTTCTAAATGGTTCAGTAATTTGTAAAGAGTATATTTTCCTCCTGGACATCTCGCACATTATTGACTATTTCGTTTATATGACGTCATTCCATTTTCGACCAATGAAGTGTAATAAAATTCTTAATTTCAAACAATCACAGTCACACTTTGCGATAATTTTTGCAGCTAGATTTATCGCTATCAATTTATCGCATGGTCGTTCTTTTGTTTAGTCGTTGTCGCCAACTGTTTCCCCGTAAATTGATGATCATGAATACATTAAGATGCAACTACACGGTTAAACGTTTCCTCCAACTTCAAAGCAACGAATGCAAGTTTGATAATTAATATTAATTAATATATTTACGCAGTGAAGACGACGTTCAAAACGGCGCACCATGCAGACACAAAATCTTCATGCATCTTAATTGAACGTACCTTTTAAACTTGATTCTTTCAATATTCTTCCCAGATTGCACGCATACGCGATTGGAATATTGAACTGTGTAGATGCAGTTTTAGTTCCGTTACACACTACAGCGAGAATGCGTTTGTCGAGCTATAAAAAATGCTTTCCTGTAGCACTGATTGTAAGTAACGGTGGAAATAAGGCACAGCTGACATTGGTCCTGCTGCCACAGGTAACATAACCTATAAGTAGCCTATAAAATTTGTATTTTGTGAATGAAATTAAACAATTAATAGAAAGCCTGATGTTCAAATTTATGTAACATTATCGCACATCAAACACAAAGACCTTGCATAGTAATAATAAAGTCTTTGATCAAACTGCCTTCCGTATGGCGTAATAAAATTCGTGTTTTAATTATGCCTATCTATACAGAGATGGCTTCACTGTGTAGCAACATGTCTCGCTGTGAATACATAACCATTATTAATCATGGTGCTGTAATTATATTACAAGATTTTAAATTATATTGTGATTTCAGCAGATAATGAAAATGTATTCATCTTATAACAATAAGAGAAAAGTGCAGTACATGTAATTAACATTGTTAAACCTGTATTTCGCTTTTCGCAATTGGCATTACTGAATAATAACATCGAATTTCTTTATTGCAGTAATCGATATTCATATATTTCAACTTTACAATGTCTGAATAGGTTAAGTATTCGTAAATATACAATTATTAACATTTTATGATTGAATTTTAGGGATATATTATTTAAATTTTTATTTTATTTACGAAATAGTACAAATAAATGTCACTCGAAGTCTGAGATTTCCCAGATAAATCTCAGACCTCTCGTGGCATTACTACAGATAATTAGTGGATTAATAAAATCTAATATTAAAATGTATTTTGTTTGACAACATGAAATTCATTGCTTTGATTGAACAGTGTATGATTTACGAGACCTAACTTAAAATAGTAATATGCGTTACAAGAGCGGTATGTTGACGTTTTCATGTTCGAGGAAAGATTGAAAAAGCGAAACGTAGTTGAGCTTTTTTAATTTCCGAGAACATGAAAAGAAACATACCGCTCGTGTATCGTACATTATTTTGTGCGAAGATCGTTTATTACATACCTGAAAGAGGAATTTCTAATTTGTTGCAATGAAATCTCCATCTTGGTTTCTGTTCAATGACGGCAACTTTGGAAAACAAATATATCTATCTTCAACAATGTTCCTATAAAATGTTTTCTGTGTTTACTATACTCCAGCAGGCCGTGATATACGTCTGTCTCTTTTTTCCCCCCAGTCTATAAATGCGAACTTAAAACAAACGGTAAGGTTATGTAATGATGTATTTTTCATTTTAATACTTTAAGAAAAATATTTATTTCTGCACATTGAAATTATAACAAAATTATTTATTTCTGCACATTAAAATTAATTGTCACATTTGTGCAGTTATTCAGAGTCACTGGAGCACCACCACCAGTTTCTTCTATTGTGAAACTTTTTTGCATGAATATTGATTTTCCAGTTTCCGTCGAAGTTGAAGCATTAGCAGTATAGATGGCAGCATTTGATAAACCCTCCGTGTGGCAGGAAGTCGAGACTGTGGTTGTAGACTTTACTTAATTTTTGCAAATATTTAAAAACAATAATTAACAGTACAGTTTAAGTGAAATTGCAGTGGTAAGTTTCCAATTTATAATTATTACTATATTGAACGTCTTTAAAAATAATATGTTAAAAGCCTAAAGCAGTAAAATGAATATGACGCTTAAGCGGTAAGAATAGGGAAATTGTTATGTGTGTTACGTTGGGAATACTGAATGTGGTATTTTACACTTACCGCGTATTGGTTTTGTGCGGAAAGCAAGCAAATACGCACGATCTCGCACAAATGTATTTTGTTTGATCACGTGAAATGATTAGTACAAACTCCGTAAACAGAATGCCACTTTGAAATACAAGATGAGCCAATGAATCGACCGATATTAAAACTTTAATATTATTGCACTTATTACTTTGAAACGAAACTTTCACTTTACATTTCAAGTATACACAACAGCATCTATCTGTACCTCATGAAATTTTTATTTTCTGAACACTACATCCTGCAGGTGGAACCCATTTCGTTGCACACATGCAAGTCTAAATCTAGCCGTATGACTGGTGGCGCCATCCTGTTGAAACCACGTGTCTCTATTGATGAGAGATTATTAATGAGAGACAAATATTCTTGAATCATTCGTACATATCGCTATGATGTTACAGTAACAGATGTCCCATTATCGTCCTCAAAGAAATAAGGACCGATGATTCTAAATAACGCTATTGCACCTCAAATTGTGACTTTGACATTGTGTAATGGTTCCTCGTGTATTTCATAAAGATTAGTTAGTGACCTGTATCGAAAGTTTTGTTTATTGACGTATCCAGGGAGATGAAAATTAGCTTCATCATTCATCAGCATATTGTGGACAACAGAGGTCTGCATAGGACGTTTTCGCTCGAGCGCCAAGTAGTTCATAGCATAATCCGATAGGTAGCGCACATGCATGATGGGTAAAATTGTCGCGAGCGTTAAATCTCTCGAACTCGAACGTGTAGTAACATCAAAGATGTTTATCATTTCAAAACTTTGTATAAGCCGAGCGTTAGACAGTCGTTCTTGTTACAGTGATGAACTGTGTAGTAACATCAAAACTTTGCAGTGTTTAACTAACCTCTCCATAGTACAACTTCAAAACTTGCTTTAAAATGTAATATAAATGTTGTAGGTAAATGTTTTTTTTATCCCAATCAACAGCCATCAGAAGTGATTTTGTTTTTGCCACGTCTGATAGATGTTATTGGATATAAATGTAATTATTTTAAACGGAGAACACAATCACGATAATGCAAGAACTGTATCAAGTTTTCTAGTAATAATAATAATAATAATAATAATAATAATAATAATAATAATAATAATTAGTGTATCAATCTTTGCATCTCTAACAGTTGTGCAGCATGATTATTCGTTTTATTATATTTTCTGTGACGTTATCTCTGTACTAATATTGTTATTAATCTACTGCTATATCAATAATATTTTGTAAAACGTTTCTACATTGTCGCAGTATATAGGCGGAACACTATGTATGGACCTATCATATTATATATGTGGTAAACCAAATATTGAATATTTATTAATTAGCAATAATAACTGTATATCGAAATTTCATACTATTTTATTTATAACTTCATGTTCCTGTTTTGGTACGTTCCATTAAACGTTTGTCATAAACGCAGAAAATAAAGCCTTATTTTTACCGTGTGAGCAAAACATATGTGTATCTTATCTGTCGCCTTCCATACAAGATAAGACATGTCGGTGAGATGACCTTGTATTATGCTTCTATTTATTACGAGCGTATCACGACCGATCTTATCCCACTCGAGGGTGCGACACTCGATCGAGTTTAAGCTAGCGATTTAACTCCAATGCAGCACCCCGGTGGACAATGTCTTCGTTAACATTTAGATCGAAGAATTGTTGGCAAAAAGTCATGCGGTTTTCTTTATCAGCATCTTTTAATGTTTGCACTTATTGGATTTTGCATTATGGGATCTGCTGTATGGAGAGCTGAGGTGAGTTGACACGTGTTCAGACCTGCTGGAAGAGCAGCTATCGATTCCCTCACATCTTGCGTTATCCCAAGACATCCACAACTTAATTAGAAAGTGCGTCTGTGGATTCATACCTCTGAACTGTGTGTGAAACACAGCTATAATAGTGTAATGTACATTTAAACAAATTAAAGAGTTCACAGGTGCATATAAATATGCGCGAGCTTTAATGCAATGCATTTCTATTTAATTTAGCCCACTTGTTAAGAACAAACGGCGAGAGGTGCTGTGTTTGCTGTTATTTATGTACGCCCATAAATGTCATTAGTGCCGCTAATAGCACTGTAGGTACATCCACACTACCTGCCTTATAAGCGCAGAGCAGGAGATATGGCGCGTTTTCTTGAAGGGCTTATAAATCTACGTAGTTGGTTCAACATACAACCATTTGGAGTTTATCCTGAACTTAATTGCTTGGTTTTTATAAGTAGGGGAGAAGTGGGTACAGTGAGACAGGGAGAACAGTAAGACATTTTTTATTAGATGGTAAATTTTGATGTTGAAATGTTGGTAACAGTGGAGTTGAATGTTGCATGAGTAAAGTCACAGTATTTTCATACTTATAATTTGATTCTAGTTATAAAGGTGAGTGATGAAAAATAAATCATAATTTTTTAAATGTTAGAAGTAAAATTCTTTATAACTTGTGTTTAATGAAAGCTGTTATATTGGATATACAAATTAAATAGAAATACGAATGTTTTGTTACGTAATACTATTGTATTTGACGTTATGTTTGGCAAAGTTTCGTCTTTCTTGTTTCGATTTTGAAGTGAGGCGCCATTTTTAAACGAACTATGCTTAAAGGGAACTGTGAGAACATGCCATTGAAGGGTTACCTGAGACGTCTCACTGTTCCCATGTACTATTGATTTGCAAAACCAAACTGTAATTATATTATATTTACCAGTACCTAACATTAAAAATGAACATACTAGTAATCAATTTAGGAACTATGGGTAGACATAACGGCTCGGTTAGAAAAGCCAACGTACTATGGTAGGAACGATCATGATTTTAAAATCAAATGTTGGAAACAGAAAATCCTGAACTTAATTGCGGATGTAGGTAAATTCTCATTTTTAAATAGAACTATAAATGATTGGAATGACCTACCTGGTAACAGCGGTCTTTGAGGGTAACTGTCCTTCCTTATTTGGAGATTCAAGAATAATTTAAAAATTTGTATATAAAGTGAAAATTACAATTAAGGTGACATTCAACATTTAATTTTTTTCTAAGGTGACATGTATTTATCTAGGCTGACAAGTTTACTTCCCGGTGGTTTGAATTGTAAATTATTTAAAAATAGCGTGTAAGAGGGCCTTAGACTAGAAATGTTTAGTTTAAATGTAGTTCTGTTTATTAGTATGCATAAGGATGAATTATTTGACTTATTTGAACTGTTGTATTGATCAAATGAAATAGAGGTGTGAGTCAGTGAAGTTATGGTTTTTGACAGTGCAGTGAACAGTTCCGATCAGTGATAATTTATAGCGCCAATTAAATGTGTTCTATAGTGTCAGTGAAATGCCATGTTACAGAGTGTCAGTGAAATGTGTTGCCAAAGTGTCAGTGAAATGCGTCATAGTGCCACTACAGGAAATGAGATGAGATTAAAGTGAAAGACTATTGAAACTTATGTAGGACCTATAGATAATTAAGATGTAGGTTTGTTCATTGCTCTTGAAAATTAGGTATTTGATTTTATGTTTTATTATTATTGTATTAAATTGTATTGTGTATTATTATTGTATTGTGTGTAAAATTGTATATGTGTTGTAAAGAACATATTGTGTATTTACCAGTAAATTTTATTGTGATTGCATATCCGAGAATATCATTTTATTGTGTATTGTTAATATTAAAGTATATACCACTGCCAAAACTGGGTGCATTTACTGGCAACAACATTAAAAATGTAAATACTAGTAACCAATACATACATAAAAATAATGGATACAATACACTTTAATGGTTTCTTATATAAAAATTATTCACAAAACTTAAGAAAATGTTAAAAAATAATAAGGAAATAAATTAAATTCTTATAATTATAAGGTTTGTTGTCACCAAACATTTATTTTATTTTTTCGCAAAAGTTTGAAATGTCATGGAAAATTCACTTTTCCAAATCTTCCAGATGTTTCAAAGGTTTCGAAGTCAGACATCAAAATGATTCTAAATAAGCCTACAGAACATGGCAAGATTAAGACACAGTAAGCTTTCTCTTCTGTTGAAATAAATGTAAATAATTTCAATGTCAGTTAATACTCACTGTGGTGTCTCACTGTACCCTCCTGAATGGGAATAGTGAGACATTTCAATTTTTTTGACAAACACGTATTGTATGTTATGTCCTTTACCTATTAACATTTTTGTTTATGTATTATTGTACTCCATGTATTAATGTATATTTATACTGAACTTTCTTTTAAAAATACTTGAAATTTCACTTGCTTACATATGTATTATTATTTTCTGTTTCACTGTACCCACTACTCCCCTATATTACACATATAAAAGGATTGACAATTTTCATGATATCTTACAAACAGAACAGTGTCATTTCCGCTACATAAATATAAAGACAGCTTGCTAATTTCATGCTTCTAATATTTGCACAAATATTGTTTCATCATTTCTTTTTCTTAACAATTCCTGAGCTTTAGTTTCAATACATTGTAAACTAGCCGTACCAGCGCCCTTCTCTGCACTTGTTATATGAATAAAAATCATTGAGTTAAATCTGTTATATTTCCAAATACAGCTTTGTTATTGTTAGTTAATAATTAATTTATTATCAATTATAAATAGTTCGCTCCTGAATTACTTTCAAAGTTGTATTTAGAACTATGATTATAACTGTTATTACCAGGCTTCGAGACTTTGGACCCAATACAATAAGTTTACTGTGCATGTACTATAGGTTGTTGACTCGCTGCAGGTAGCGAAAGGTTGAGATGTGTTGAGATAACAACGTTGCTATTTAGAGTAGAGTACGGTAGTATGGGGAAACACACATATGTACATTCTGAAAGTAAATATACACTACACAATGACAATGTCAAAAGAATGTGAAAAACATTTATTCACCAATCTTTTATAAGCATTTGTGTTTAATTATACACAGTGTTAATGGTGGAAATAAACATGTAGCAATTTTAATTTTTTCATTTATCCTATTCGTCGTCTTTAGGAAGTGCAGTTACAGTACCGAATTACAATATACTACAAGATACATTTTTCAGTGTCTCAAACGTAAATATTTTTCGGTTATCTGGCAAACACAGTTTGTACTGTGAAAAGCTGCGTGATAGGAGCAAGACAAAGAAACCTAACATCATTGCAGTCTCTAAGAGACAGTCATTTATTCTCGGGTGACTCTATGTTCACTAATTTGCTGTTTATATTACACAATGTTCCATATCCGTTATTTTTACGTAAAATTGATTTTCAGTTCTGTTTTACACGTTCAGTAACCGGTGTACTTGGTGTCTCATTAATTCTCTGTGTCATTTCCTCAACTAATTTGAGGGCTTCCGGCATCTCTTGCTCTGACTTTTCTAACCGTGTAATAGTTTCAGACACAGTTTTAAAATAGGTTTGTATGAAAACCAAATTATTCGTCAGAACCTTCAAATCCAGAGCGCTTTCCTTTGTGGATTTGTTGGCATTCATTCTACAGTACCCCCACCCACTGTACGCTTTACCACTATACTCAGTACGCCGTTATGCGGATTTCCCACTGAACTGCTCTATCGGGTCCAAAGTTTCGAAGCCTGGTTATTGCCATGCAGTAGATTATGGAGCTGTTCGATTAATTCTACTTTTTGGTATTACGTTAGACCTAATAGCGTCTGAAATAGAATATATTTGTAAGAACTGAAGGTCGTTACTCTCAGCTGGAAGAAGGCTTTGTCACCAAACGATACCATTTGAAATAAGGTGTTACACTGCCCTGTAAATAGGTAAATGTCTCTCTCTTATGAAGTGACATGGCTACCGAACATGTAGGACGGAGTTGCAGAATAAGAACACACACCAAAAACAGGACAATACAATGTGTGTGTGTACACGCGTCTGTGTGGGCACCATACTTATTTTAATGGAGACCAATTGTTATGTTAATTAGTGTCCTGTAGCCTTGTGAAATTCTAAGTTAGGTAACTCTATTCGTTGCTGTCTCTTTTTATTTTAGAAGGCTCTACCATTACATCAGATGTTCACTTTTTGTGATAAAAATTGACCTTTCAGACTTTTTCGGCGAAGACAAATTGCTGCTAGACTCCAAACCGGTTATGTAGGCTAACAAGCAAACATTCTGATCGGGGCAGATAAAAAGTTAATTCTTTTTCCTCCACCATGTTAACAATGCCAAAAGAAGTGCATATACAAATTTTGGCCACTCGACAGCAAACGAGGGCCGTAAGAAAATAAGTTCGCCAGTAGAAATTAACAGAAAGAAAACACAATTTCATTGGAAAAAATTATTGAAACAGACACAGCAATTATTCTTGAGGTATTTTTGAACATATTCCCACCACAATTGAGACATTTGTCATACACTGTGATGGGATCGACAGAGAGGTGCAGACGGCTGTCGAAAGCTTGTTTCGATCCCAGGCGGCTGACTTCTACGACACAAGGATACAAAAATTGTCCATGGTATGACAAAGTCTCAATAGCACAACAATTGGTGTATCTGTTTCAATAAATCTTTCCATGCAATTATGCTCTTTTTCTGTAAACGAAACAGGGAAAATCACTTTCTTGAAGGTCACATAATTGCGGTCGAGTGGTCAAAACTTACATAAGCAATTCTTTTCGCATTATTAATACGATGGAAGAAAAAAATTAACTTTTTTCATCTGCCCCAGATTGCTGGCTTGTCAGTTGGCGTAATATGGTTCTCATGCGTTATGAAAATGCAAATAATATTTTAACGTAATAATTTCTTTAAGTGAAATAGTTTTCGAACAAATAAATAGATAAATAAACAGACGGACGGACGGACAGACAGACAGGGAAGGATGGATGGATAGATTAGATAGAATAGACAGACAGACACAGATAGATAGATAGATAGATAGATAGATAGATAGATAGATAGATAGATAGATAGATAGATAGATAGATAGATAGATAGATAGATAGATAGATAGATAGATAGATAGATAGATAGATAGATAGATAGATAGATAGATAGATAGATAGATAGATAGATAGATAGATAGATAGGTAGACGGTCGGACGGACAGACAGACAGACAGACAGACAGACAGACAGACAGACAGACAGACAGACAGACAGACAGATAGATAGATAGATAGATAGATAGATAGATAGATAGATAGATAGATAGATAGATAGATAGATAGATAGATAGCTTTCGAAAATTTTATTATAGTTGTCTATCAGTTGAAGCCCATCATAACACCTTAAATTACGAACAATGCACCATGCTATTTTCCCCGTTGGCTCCTAATAATGATGCAAGTATCTCCAGAACCCTTAACTGCTTCTTAGTCTAGTTGTATAGTTAGTTAATATGAGATCTGGCATTAAATTCATCTTCGCAGAAGTTCTTAGATATTTCAGTTCATAAGCACTGTTCCAAAATCATTTTCTTTAGAATGAAATCTAACTAACGCTAAATAAACTGAGATGTTCATACAGCGTCGTAAAATAACCGAATAAAATAACATTCATTAAAATTACAACTCATTTATTTTATATTTTGTATCTAATTTATCCCTCGAATAATATATTTTTATTGTAGATTAGTTATAACACTTCATCAGACAGGTAAAGCAACAAACAAACGAAAAAAAAAAAAAGCGGAGCCGTGCGTAATATATTCCTTCACGTGTGAAGCTAAGTCCTCACGGAATCAAACGAAGTTTTCCGAAGGGGACTTAGCGTATAACAGCGTCTTTTTTGTCTAATATTGCAATCAAAGACCAAGGTTCTATCTGATTCATTTTTTGGTTGCAAATCTATGCACAGAGAGTTTGTGCTTCTAAGTGCATAGAACAGTGATGTCAAAGCAAGCGCATTTTTCTGACCTTCACGTCGTGCGCAGGCAACAAGTGCTAAGTATGGAAAGAGGAAGGGTTGTGTACATGAATAAACAACCTGTTGGATTAAGAAAACAGTGGTGCACAAACTTCAAATGGAACGTGAAATTTTATGTCGTTATTTTTATATGGCTTCTTTCTTTTTAATATTATCTATATTGTCTGTAAAACAAAAGTACTAACACTGATTTCTTAATATTGCACTTGTGTTTTAAATCTTAATAACATAATAGAGAGTTAAGAAGGAATATTCAATTAAATTCCATAGTAGTATAATATTATACTGTATTAAGTGGATGAAACACATCATTCATAAAGAAAGTGATATTCCAAAGAAAGAGATTGAGTATGACATGATAAGTTGGAATTTATATTGATGGTATCTTTAGCCTTACAAAAGTAAACAATAAACTAATCAAAACAATATTACAGTACAAAGCAAAGTTACCTAGGTGCTGTATCTGTTTTAAGTGTAACTAATATTACATAACAAATCTCTTATCGCATTATGCTTTTAAGGTGATATTTGTGAGCAACTTCCTATCATCAGAATATTAAATTATTTTCTCGAAATCTGCTGAAGCTAAAGAGCTGACATTTTTACAACACATGGGCACGTATCTTCTGCTTATGATGTAACAGCAGTTGCTTTGTTAATTCATTTCCTTACAAACAATTTCCATGCGAATATTTTCAAAATTTTCAATACACTATCTTCAGTAATACGTAAATACGGTATATTATATTTACGAAAACATTCTGTAAGGCTACTAAATAAATAAGCCTATATCTATACGAAAAGTTGAGAAAATATTTCTTTTGATTAAAAAAATCAAACTTGTGAAAAATGAGCATTAAAATTAAAACTTACATTCTTATAATGCACTTATACTTCTCAGACAATTCTGAAAATTACCATGGATACAGTTTTAGTAAGTTCTCTTCCCTTTATCTATTGAATCAGTGCTGGCCATCCCTGAATATAGCTCGACCAAGCGGCATATACCACCTCTTTTTTCTGTCTCGTTCCTTTCCTCTGTAAAGCGCTCAGGCTCTCCTGGGCTCTAAAGCGCGCGCTTGCTCCTGTGGGTATCAATTGACATGCCTGGCATTGAAGATATTCAAAATATTCACGAATGAAGACAGACTAAGAGACTAAAGTTTGAAGTTGTAGCAATGACGACTACATTTACAACATAAATACTGACGTAGTTCAACAGTGGAATGCTTAATTGCTCTTAACTTTACGAGTGGAGAAAGATGCTTGCAAACTAGCAGGAGATTAAACAAATGCAAAATACATCCTCCACATAAATTTATTTAATTAGAGCGCAGTTACATAAAACACTGTAACTGGTAGGAGTAATGATACAGCTCAGCTCTGTAACTTATTGTTGTAATTTTACGTGCGAAAAAAATAATCACCCTGTACACCTATAAATTCGAATGCTTTATATTTTGTAAATTATAAGTAGAAATTCGCCTTGGAAGCGAGTGGCAGGCACTCTATCTGTTGCTTCAACACTCCTCCACACCTTATTAGTACAGATGAGAGGATGTATGGGATGTTTTCTCGAGGGTGAAGGGAGGTTCATAATGGGATGGAGATAATTGTGCTATAGTGGTTTGAAGCTTATCCCTAAGCAGGAACAGTGTTGCCAACAGTTCGTATAATCCCGCTAGATGGCTTTCGAAAACCCTCGATTTTCTATCAAATATCTCTACATTTTAATGTATACTTATTATATAATAATAATAATAATAATAATAATAATAATAATAATAATAATAATAGTCAAGATAGAGTATTCACCCGCCAATGTAACGAATATTGCACATTATTGTCATTGCCGATGTGGCGCTATAAAGCAATTTTGAACAGTTTTATCACAGACACAACATATTTAAATTCTTATTGCACGATATAAATGTAACCGTTAAAACCCAAAATTCGACAAAACCAATTTCAACTAGTAAAAATTAGTTTAAAAATATAGATAGATAGAAAGCGAATTTTCGTAAGATCTAGAATGAATGATAGGTCAGGTTTGGTTTGTTTAGGTTTTTTAGGCTTTTACCAAACAAAACCCTAAACAAACCAAACCTAACCTGACATTGATTCTAGATCATACGAAAACTCACTTTCTATCTATCTTTATTTGCTTAAACTAGTTTTTACTAATGAATTTAAATACTATTATAATCACAATCGTGCAATGGTATGAAAAAAAAATTAATAACCTCGAGCGGTATTCGAACATGCGACTTCCTGTATTTAAATTCAATAATATGTCACATCAACGGACGTTTATACGTCACCAACATCGTAAGATGAAGATTACATTCGTATAGTTTTTACTAGTTGAAACCGGTTTTGACGGATTTCGGGTTTTAACGGTAACATATATAATATGGAATTATCACTACATTAACACATCCATTATTTAACAAAACCCACACTGAACGAATTAAATGTAATTATGAAAGCCGCCTATAATGCTAATATGAATTTCATTTCAGAAACTTTAAAGATTAAAAACCGCTAGTATTCCCGCTAAGCTGGATAATATAATTTTACCCGCGAGACGGTTATCCAAAAAAGCTAGATTTAGCGGGAAAACCGCTGAATTGGCAACACTGAGCAGGAATGACACGTGCGCTTTGTTGTTAATATCCGCAGCAAGAACTCGCGGGTTCTAATCTATTTTGTTTCTCGTAAATGGAATACGTGAGAGTAGTACTTTTCTGTTGCATATCCTTCGCGGCTAAATATTTAATCCTATCGAATACAGAGGGAATTAGAACAGAAAGGTGGGAAAAATAGCGATTTCCATTGAAACATGAAAACGTGGTTTTGTTCTTGAAACAGCGGCGCTCTGATCGAAAAGAGGCCTCGGTGCAACAGATATACACAGAAAATTATTTGTAGATATTAAACAATCGCATTAATAACACTGATAAAACAGTGATTTTGTTAAATGTTAAATTTCTGTTGTTTCTTATGCAATTTAATCTGCTGATTCCAGAAATGAAGTCAGAATTTTTGTACCACTCACCATTTTTTTTTAATTTTAGAAAAACTGACTTATTTCTATTGCTATACTTAGACCTTAACATGCTAATGGAAAGAAACTCTTTCAAATATTTCATTTTATTTACCTACTAGCCGTACCCGTGCTCTCCGCTGCACCCGTTAGAAATAAATGTAAAGTAATTACATAATTAAAATAGGACGTTTGATCCAGGGAACATTCGCTTTGATGGAAGGATAAATCGTTTATTATGTTACTTAATTTAAATTGTATTAACAAATTAAAATGCGATCATTTTGATTCAGAGACCACTCATTTGGTCATAAAAATTATTTTAGGAAATACAGGAAACGAATGCCTATCAAGTTTTCTGTGCATAAGAAGCTTTTTTAATCTTACCTGTCCTCGATTCACTCAGAAGTTACTGTAATAACATTATAGCATTATGTCAATCTAGAGAAATTACACTTTGCAATGGTGAATTAATAATTAATTATACAAATCGGTTAATTTAGCTTCCGATATTACTTCATACAAACAGAGAAACATTCTCTTTAGGCTACCTTTCATAGCTTTCGATTGTTGTTGTCCAAGGCCCCTTATAGACGAAGTCATTTGTTTTTTATTTCATTACACCGCCTTAGATGGCGTTGTTATTGTAATTTTGAAACTCATTTACCTCACTAATATCAGTCCTATCAAAATTTTGCATGGAATAAATGTTATCGGAAATTATTCTTAAAGAAACGTTTGTTATGTAATATTTTTCATGAAAGTTAATAATAAGGGAGATATTTTGACTTATTTAATTCAAGCCTCCTTATAACCCCCCTTTTAAATAAAATATTTTGAATGCCACATAGCCTAAATTCTAAGTTACAACGAACGTAATTTATATTCCAATTTTGATATAAATCGGTTCATCCATTATCGCGTGAAAAGGTAACAAACATCCAGACAGACAGAGAGACAGACAGACAGACATACAAACAAAAATTTCAAAAAAGCGATTTTCGGTTTGAGGGCGGTTAATTATATATGTTAGAACCAATTATTTTTGGAAAATCGAAAATTACCAGAAAAATTTCGGCTACAGATTTATTATTAGTATAGATAATTTTAGATTACTGTTGCCTGTAAAATCAGAATCCATAACAATGAATTTTATTCCTCATAAGAAATTACACCAAAGTGATAATATATAAAAAAATGTGAAAGTGAGGGTAGGAGAAGAAATGTCACAAGGATGTGATATTTGCAAAGAAGTACGACAAGAATGCCCTTTATCACATACTCTGTTCAACATCTGCTTGGAGGATTTAGTGAAGAACTGTTTTCGGAACATGGGAGCAGTGATAGTAGGAGGAAGAACTATAAAAGTGCGCAAGATATGCTGATCATATGGCGTTGTTAGCAGAAAAGGAGATGATACTAAAGGATATGCTACTGGAGCTAAATGACAATTGTGAGTAGTATGGGATGAAGATAAATGCCAACAAGACGAAGACCATGGTCATAGGAAGAAAAGTAAAGAAGGTAAACTTGCGAATTCTAAATGAAGCAGTAGAGCAAGTGGACAGCTTCAATTACATGAGGTGTACTATAAGCAGTAACATGAGCTGCTGCCAGGAAGTCAAAAGGAGGATAGCAATGGCAAAGGAAACTTTTAATAGAAAAAGCATCTCCTGCTGACCTCTGGACCTCTGGAAAAAGAACTAAGGAAAAGACTATTGAAGTGCTTCGTGTGGAGTATAGCATTGCGACGAAGTGAGAAGCGATTAAAAGAATGGAGCATGTGAAATGGACAATCAGAATAAAAAATGAAGCTGTGTTGGAAAGTGTGGGTGAAGATACAATAATGTTAAAACTGATCTGGAAGAGAAAAAGAAACTGCTTGGGTCACGGGCTGAGACGAAACAGCCTATTGAAGGATGCATTAGAAGTAATGATGAACGGGAAAGGAGTTCGGGGGCGGAAGTAAATACAAAATAGTAGATGACGTTAAGGCAGAGGTGGCGAAAACGTCATCGTGCATCGAGCAACTGTGTAACCTGCAACGTGCATAGCACCTATGGAGGGAGGCGGACACCCGAAAGGGAAGTGAAGCAAATGTCTGACTTATTAACGGATTTTCATTTTCCTTACGTCAAGCACTTAAATATAATTTTATACAGTACAAGGCTACAAACTAATGTTTAGTACGTGTAACGAAGAAAGAAATGAACAATATCACAACCTAAAATTAACTGTCTTCAGAATGTCTCTGCAAGAAACTTTCAAAATCAGGAATAATGTCACTTACTGCCAGTCGTAGTTGATCACGAAGGTATTTGTCTGTCAGTCGTGATCTAAACTTGGTTTTCACTATTTTAATTGTTCAAAATAATTTTTCACAAACGTAAGTTGTAGCGAACATGGCTTCAACAGAGCAAGCGAAAAAACACGAAGCTTCGGATATTTATTTTTTGGCAAAGATTTGAAAAGTTCAACATTTGTCAAGTCCTTACATCTAGCTTTCAATTAACATCACATTGTAAATCTGTGCGTTTAAATTGAAGATCTAACCGCATTATTCGTACATCTACTGAAAAAGGATCGACGTACAGAGATAATAATAATAATAATAATAATAATAATAATAATAATAATAATAATAATAATAATAACACAACCTTTTAATGTTTCATGAGTAACATGTAGTATAATGCCGTTTTATGTTATACAACCGTTTTCCTCGTAATACTTGTGAACAAATCATACATTTAATATTCTCATCATATTGGCAGCAAAAAAATGCATCCTCCCATCCTACTTGAAACTTTCGTTTTTGTAGATGTACATGTATTCGAGAGAGACATTGCGACGATATGCCACTTGCAGATCAGAGACAAATACAAATGGAACGGAGTTTGACTCCAGTGAGTGAGAGTGTGGGGGTTGTGGGAGGTAGAAAGCAAGAGAAACCATTGCGAGCCACTAAGTGCTCGTGAGTCAGATATTCGCCACGGCTGCGTTAAGGTATATGGGTCATATGAGGAGGTGCGTTCCAATCCGTATCAAGTGCACCTACGGACGAAGTTGAGTTTTATATGATTTCGTAGAGTTCTAAATATGCTCTATCGAGCTGTGAAGTCTGCATATAATTGTACTGAATCTCCTTCTAAAGAAGCATGAAACTAGGTGTTCGTGGCTAACCGTAGTCTATTATGTCCCCATCTTTGTGCACGTCCAACCGTATTGTCCAAACCTAATTAATATTAAATGTTAAATATTGTACTTTTGTTCATTACTTTAAGCAACATACGTGTTTTTTTGTTTTAATTTTACTTATTTATTTAAGTCGCTAGTTAGTGAGTACAAATCAAATTTATAAAACAAAAGTGATTCTGTAATAATAATAATAATAATAATAATAATAATAATAATAATAATAATAATAATAACATTAATAATAATGATTTATTTTAGCTGGCAGAGTTAAGGCCGTAAGGCCTTCTCTTCCACTCAGCCAGCAAAAAGTATATATACATATGCATGAACTTACAAAGAATTCAACAATTTGATTTATATGAGAGTTACATGTATACAAGAGTTATTTACGAATTAAACAACAAAATATTATGAACTATTAATTAAACACTGAAATAAACTGTGTATCAGAATTAAACTAAAATACATAGAATGTTAATATATTTCAAATAATATTAGATAATAGAAATAGATTATTATGAAAGCATTTTGAAAATACAGCACTATCAGGATGCATGTCTAAAGAAAGAAGTAACAATGTAATCAGTGATAGTTTAAGTCAGTATGATTGGAGTGAAATGCTAGGTAGGTTATATTTTAAGCTGTTTTTAAAGGTGTTTATTGTCTTGCAGCCCCTAATGCTTTGTGACAAGGAATTCCATTGACGCGAGGTGGATACTGTAAAAGATTATGAATATCAAGATGTTCTATGAAGAGGTATACTTAGCGTGCCACAGATAAGTGATCTGGTATTTACGTCGTGGTTAGAGTATAGAGAAACGAGACGAAAGGTAATTTGGTGTTGAGGTGTTCAGAATTCGAAAGAGCAAAGACAAAGAGTGTAAAGTTCTGCGTTCTTTAAGTCGGAGCCACGAAAGACTTGCGAAGGACGGTGATATGTGATCATATCGTCGGATGTTGCACACGTATCTGACGCACATATTCTGAGCTCGCTGTAACTTGACTGACAGTTCAGAACTTAGGTCACTTAACAGTATCAACGTGAAAAGAATATTTCGTACATTTTGCAAATCTCTTGATAAAGCGATCCAAGCGGTTAGCAACTAAAAACAATACACTGTCCAAGGTCGACTTTGGACTGTGTCGTATTTCCATCGAGTGCTAGCTCGTTGCGTATTTCACATTGATGCTTGTGAAATGTTCGTTATTGGTTGTAATGAAAATGTTAATGGCTAAAATACAATAATTGGAATAATAATATTTTACTAGAGACGTAGAAAAATTAAGTTTCTTTTAATGAAATTTATTGATCACGTTTTATTTTCAATTCTGGTGGGATTATTATTGCTTTGGCCTACTTTTTTTTCAAAGGATATGTTTTTAATTGTAGCTGTTAATTTTGTTGTTATTTTTATTTGTTACTTTACTAGAGACGTAGAAAAAGTCTGTTACAATAAAATTTATTGATCACGTTTTATTTCCAATTCTGGTGTGATTATTGTTGCTTAACCTCATCCCACTTTGTTAACTACGTAAGCCTACACTACAAGTACGGGTACACGTAAGTTATTACATTAATTCATATTTCCATTATTATTGTTGTAAAGGAAAATGTAAATTAAAATTTATTGGTTTCATAGTTAATTATCGCTATAATCTTGAATGAGTGAAGCGATTATAGTAAATTTCAGTTCGTTTTGCACAAACAAAAATAATATTAACCTATTTCTTGCAGGTATCTTCGAGTTTATGGTGGAATTTAATATACTTCATTATAATAATAAATTAGCTTTATGCATTTCATATTTCAATAATGGAAGCAAGGTGTTAATATTTCCAAAAGAACACGACAACGAAAGTGTAACATATTTTGTCGTCTGCTAGGAGAGAGATCTGCGATGATGAGGCGATAGTAGCGATCCTAGTGGTGGGCAACTACCCATGTTTGCATTTTTACTACATATTGAGCTTCGCGACTGTATATAGTAGACTGTGGTAGAAGTGTAGACGATGTACACGGCGCGGTTTGTTAAAGCTGGGCAGTATCTTCTCTTCGTATTATGGGTCACTTTAAGAATGTGTGTAACATCACCTACGAAGCCATGACTTGGCTCAAATCCTATTACAGCTGATGAGAAGGCTGGAACAAGGTGCGGGTCCTTAAAGTGAAGTAATGGAACATGGCTGTAGTCACAACTCCACACACTGGCCTCTTAATCTCAGAAGTTATATTGAACAAGATTGGCTGATCTCAGGGACGGCGGACGGACGGACGGACGGAGTGTCAGAACTTTTGTCTGCTGTACTGCTTGGGATCGAAATATCGACTGCCCGAGTGACAAGGGCTGCGGAGTTCTGCACGGGCTTTCACAGAAATGAGATCAACTTTCAACATCGGTGGCAGGGGTTGAAAGAGAAAAAAGGATTACAAGAGATAAGGGAAGTGTCAAGCAAAGGGGACGTGTTTGAAAATTCTATGAGATCGTCTTGCATGTCTGTAAGATGAATGTTTTGTGTGGAATACGACAAAATGGTGCATGAAAACACAAAGAAATGAAACACACCACACATCAGATTCGCAAATCTTATCAAACTTGTCCCATTTTCCAATTTATTTATTTATTAATGCTAGTAAGTTTGAAATGAATACAAATCTATACTAATAATAAATGTGTAGCCAAAATTTTTCTGGTAATTTTCGATTTTCCAAAAATAATTGGTGTTAATATGTATGATTAACCATCCTGAAACCGAAAATCGCTTTTTTTAAATTTTTGTTTGTATGTCTGTCTGTCTGTCTGTCTGGATGTTTGTTACCTTTTCACGCGATAATGACTGAACCGATTTATATGAAAATTAGAATATAAATTAAGTTCGTTGTAACTTAGATTTTAGGCTATAATGCATTCAAAATACTTTATTTAAAAGGGGGGGTTATAAGGGGGCCTGAATTAAATAAATCGAAATATCTCGCTTATTATTGATTCTCATGAAAAATATTACATAACAAAACTTTCTTTAAAAGGATTTCCGATAAGATTTATTCCATACAAAATGTTGATAGAACTGATATTTAATGAGATAAATGAGTTTTAAAATTAAAAACAACGCCATCTAAGGCGCTGTACTGAAATAAAAACAAATGACTTCGTCTATAAGGGGCCTTGGACAACAACAATCGAAAGCTATTAAACATACCCTACAGAGAATGTTTCTGTGTGTGTATGAAGTAATATCGGAAGCTACTTAAAAGTTTAATCATTATTTTACCATTGAAAAGTGTAGTTTCTCTAGATGGACATAATTGTACAATGTTATTACAGTAACTTCTGAAACATATAGCAAGTAATATAAAGTATACACATTAAAACTAAATGATATGTCAATCTTCATTAAAAACTATGGTTGCATGTAATAATTAATAAACATGTTAAAGGAATTGTCATTGCACCAAATGACTGCTCTCTGGACCAAAATGACCGCATTTTAATTATATAAATACAATTTAAATTAAGTAACATATTAAACGATTTATCATTCTATCAAACACGAATGTTCCCTGGATAAAACGGTCTATTTTAATTATGTAATTACTTTTTTATTTCTAATAGGTGCAGCGGAGAGCACGGGTATGGCTAGTTAATAAATACCATGAAAGATAAACTAGCCCACTCCTGAATGAGTGAGACTCGTGCTCAGGAGGGGATTCCAATACAGACAAAAATAAAATTAAAACTGAGAGTGAATACAGATTAAATAGTGTTCAATATGCTTAAATCCAAACTATAAATCTAATACAATTTTTTCTATTTTTATTAGTGTGGAGAGGATTCGTGGTTTAAATATTATTGGAATAAAATTTGTTTAATAATCTGGGACCTTGACTCATGCTATGATAAAAAGCTGCATTGGTTTTACATTCTGGTTCAGACAAACGCAGAGAATTCATGTTTTTAGTTTTATTTTTAGTTCTATATTTATGTATATACCTTTCAAAGTTATTAAAATTTCTATGAAAATATTTTAATAAAATAAAATAATACATTTGTTTAATGTTGAAAGCGTTGAAATGTTTAAACAACAATTGAGTCGGGTAATCTTTCTGCTTTTTTAAACAAATTTTTAATACTTTTTTCTGTAGTAAAATTAACGGATAAAGGTTGGATTTATAAGTTCTACTCCAACCTATAATACCATACATAAATATAGATTGAAACAATGATAAATAAATTACACGTAAACAGTTAATTGACAAAATATTTCATAGAATAACAAAGTAACATAATGTTTTACGTAATTTATTACAAATATAATGAATATGATTATTCCATTTTAAATGATTATCAATAATTATACCTAAGTATTTAACCTCATTAACTTCATTAATAACTGAACAATTGCAATTTACATCGGAACAATCAGAATTATGCATTTTAATTTGTAGCATAGATGAAAAGGTTTATTACTTTATTATTTAAAGAAAATGGGATAGCTATTATTTTATCTCTATTAATTACAAGTGAATTTAAATCGAACCATTTTTTTATTTAATTTTAAGCCGCAATTTGCATTATAATAAGCATCAGTCCAAGTTTTTCCACTAAAAAGTAAAACAGTATCATCAGCATATTAAAATATAAATAATTATAACAAAAGTGTCTAGCCCTATATTAAATCATCATTTATCAAATCACTTGTTACGTAACAGGAGAACTCTACACTCAAAACAGGGGAGAAGAGATTTTGAAGCGAATGAAACTAAAAATAATTAACGATATGAGAACTCAAATGTACCAGATTTACTGAGCATAATATTGGACAGTTAACAGCAGGTATATGGTATTATAAGTGTGGTAAGTGTATTGTAAAAGAGTCCAAGGAAATTTGGGAAAGACGAGATGAAGACGTCATGTTTCTTTTTCCTAGATTCTGTTACACAGTTCAACACATGTGTATTCCATACTATTTTTTGCATGACAATACTTTCAGAATTGGAAATCCTATGTAATTTTCATTATATTGTCATTGAAAGTTATTTTGTGCGAGATCGTGCGTATTTGCTTGTTTTCCGCACAGAACCAATACGCGGTAAGTGTGAAATACCACATTCAGTATTCCCAACGTAACACACATAACAATTTCCCTCTTCTTACCGCTTAAGCGCGACATTCATTTTACTGCTTTAGGCTTTTAACATATTATTTTTAGAGACGTTTAACATAGTAATAATTATAAATTGCAAACTTACCACTGCAATTTCACCTAAATTGCAATGTTAATTATTGTTTTTAAATATTTGCAAAAATTAAGTTAACTCTACAACTCCACTAAAGTTACTGCTTTCGTGATGCAAATAACATTAAGGAAGCCGTGAAAAAATCAACGAGATTCCAGATGCCGATGTTATTACTGCAATATGTTATGTAAGTAATATTGTTAAAATGAAAAATAAATCATTACATAATCTTACCGTTTGTTTTAAGTTCGCATTTATAAACTGGAGGAAAAAAAGACAGACGTATATCACGGCCTGCTGGAGTTTAGTAAACACAGAAAACATTTTACAGCAACAATGTTAAAGAAAGATATTTTGGTGTTCCGAAGTTGCCGTCATTAAACAGAAACCAACATGGAGATTTCATTGTAACTAATTAGAAATTCGTCTTTCAGATATGTAATAAACGATCTTCGCACAAAATAATGTACGATACACAAGCGGTATGTTTGTTTTCATGTTCTCGGAAATTAAAAAAGCTCAACTACGTTTCGCTTTTTCAATCTTTTCCTCGACCATGAAAACGTCAACATACCGCTCTTGTAACGTATATTACTATTTAAGAGCATTATGTATTATTCTTAACGTTTATCTATAATCTTTAATTTTATCTATAAACGTGCATTCTTTGACATATCTTAAACCAACCATGGGAAAAAATAGCTCCGAAGAGCCACTGCACTCAAAGCCGCCTTACCCCACTCCACCGACCCTTTCCTCCGCCTGGTGCTTCTCTAGACACGCTTCATTCAGTGGTGGGTATGGCTTCGATATCGGGATGTCAGTTTCAGGAAGAGCGTCAGAAAGAATTTTGTGTTACTTACAGAAAGAAGAAAGTCAGTTGCTTAATATGTAGGTTTAAAATTGCGCATATGAAACGCTTCAATATTAAACGCCACTTTAATCGGAAGCATAAAGTGGACTTCGGTGATCTTACAAGTATATATTTACAATTTTAAAAGCTATTTTCGTAATATTTGTGAAATGATACAAAACAAGATATGTTTATTGTGTCTTCACGATTTAGATACTTATTATTTTATGAAGTATCTGGAAATGAACTTATTTAAATCTTTGAGTGCATATTAGGCCTACTTGATGCGTTCTCTTTCCAAGAAAGATTTTCAGAAGTAACTGCAATGGACATGGAGATGTGTCTGTTCAATAATCCATTTGTATTTGATGTTACCCAAGCATCAGATCCACTATAGAGATGCAAAAGAGCACGCTACTAAAGTGTTTAGGAAAAAATGGATTAGATCTCTACCTACCAGAGGAGCAATTCCCTAATCTGCGCACATTTGCAATGCATATGGTATCTGTGTTTGGTTCAACTTACTGTTGTGAGCTGTTTTTCTTTTCAAAATGAATATGACCAAAATTATCTCCAGGTCTAGGATCACAGACATGTATTTAGTTTCAGTATTACGGCTGAGTTGTTCTATTTTAGAGCCAAATATATCCTTTTTAGTTAATAACAAGAAATTTCGAGGGCAATCAACAACAAAAAAATGAAAACCAGCAGTATAGGCCTACAGTAGTATTTCGTTTCGTTCATATCTCATGTTTTGTTTAATATGTTTTAAAGTTACATATCTTAAACATATCGACTCCGCACCCTGCATCATATTTCTTTCTTTTCAGCCTATTATTAGGTTTCACTCCCATAGAGCAAGGTGGGTACTCCTAAAGTTTAGTACAATAGAAGCGTTGGGCCGGATAACTCAGCCTATTTATACTATTACAGAAGTAAATGAAATGATGGGGAGGTGTACAGTGTTGGTGTAATGATAGTGAGAAATGGGAATATCGCGAAAAAAAATAACCATCTGCAACTCCTGCATTTTTCACCACTTTTTTTCTTTATGACCTGGCAGAGGATCGAACTCTGGACGGAAAACAAGTCTGCTTCTGTCACAGACGCGGCAAAGATAAGTGGTACATCACGGTACTAATTTTGATAAATAAAACACATTACGATTCAACAAGGATGTAAAAACATGTAATATTTTTGTTGCTATTTCGTATTTTCTCTCTTCTATTTTGCTTTTTCTTTTAGTGCTTGAATGAAATTTGTTCTTCCGTTTTGAAAATATTTTAAGGTAGAAGTAATATCTAATATATAAAAGTGACTGTGGGTATGTATGTATGTTCTCTATACAAATCTACACGCTTTGACCGATATGTGCCAAAGTTTGCACATTTAACCTTCAAAACCAGGAGAAAAACACAGGCTACATTAAAATTGTGCAAATGGACGTTAAATTGATTAAACAATAAAAGCATTAAAATAAGTACGATCAAACATTCATGTTTAGTACTAAATTTCAATATTCTATAGTCAATTGTTTTTTATTATTGTTTGTTGTATTCAACATCGACTTTCACGAGGCCTTGGAAATTATAACACGAAATTAAATAACGTTATTGATACAGCATGAAGGCTAAAATCTAGGCAATTCATGCAATATATATCTTTACGCAGTCCAGGGCCATATTAAGAATTTCTCGATGTAGTTGTAGATAGTCAGCAAGCTGTGTTTTATTCAACTACATTTTTTAATTCTTTGAGTCTACAAGGATTGCTACCATATAATTGTTTTAATACTTGATATTGAATCACCATTAGTACTATAGCGAAATATTGACCCACCAAAATCATGCAACGGAACAAGAATTGGTGTGAAAAAAACTCATTCAAAACGTAGCAATAGAAGTGACAATATTAACTGGGAAAACGAAACGAGAAGATGCTTATATCTCACGTATTCCTATGATACCCACTAACATCCCTTTCGATCTTAAGTAATTGCAATTTCAGTGGCGACTAGCATTTGTAATGGTACTTTATTTTAGTTTGGTTTCTTTATTATTTTATTTGTATTTCTGGTGATGTGGAAGAGAAGGCCTGATGGCATTAATTACGTCAGAATAAATAAATAAACACTTATATGTATACAGTATATATACATACAAATTAAAACAAATTTGAAAGCAAGGCAAATGATGAAATGTTTCCTTTCGTTTCCTGATCTGTAATTGTTTTAAGTTGAGTTAATCCTTTGAGGCATTTGGCTAAGAAGTTCATTAATTCATGTAAGTGACGCTATGTAAAGATTCATCTTTATGGACGAGGAAAGCTTATTGAAGACAATTCGTTTTGATTGTCTATAGTTGAGTTTCTGAGATTTCCGAGAAGTCTAACAACCAGTTTAATTAAGGACAACCTGGGCAACGCCGGGTGCTTTCAGCTAGTTAATATACATTTTCGTTCAGGAATAAATACTGTTGGAGAAGAGTTTCATTCCTCTCCGTGAAAACTTCACTGTATCCATGGCGATAGTGGAATAGTTACTTGACGGACCTATACGTGAAACCTAACGAAGTGTTTAAAGAGCTCACAGCGAGTAACCTTGACAACGAAATCCTTGTTATATAAAAGAGAATAGTAGGGAGTCATGATGTGCCTGTAACGGTTACTACGCTCAGCTGACGTATTTAATACTCGATGTTAGTTCTTCCTGCGTTACCCGATTCGAAATACTGTATTCGAACATGATTCAAATAGGCAGTGTGTTCCTCGACATCCTGGATAATTACTGAGGCTGATTATATCTCTGATCATTACGTAATTGTGCGAGCTATGGAGTCCAAAACTACGAGGGGAAAGAGAGTCATGCCCAATGCACGAAAACCAGACCTAAGTCAGTAAAATGTTCCTTTGACACCAAACGACAAATTCAATATTGAGTATTCTTGTAAACGTTATTTAAGAGGGGTTTGGGTTCTACTCCCTCCGTTACTAATGGAAGATATAATAATTAAGGCTATTTCAAAAGGTATATTTATTCCGTACCTCTCTTAAATCAGGGCTGCAGAAATCGTAAGGAGGGGAAATATGACGTCAGCCTCGTTCCACTTCTATTGGGGATGATCGACTTCCGCGTAGAGTTATTTACCTTCTCTTGTCATCAAAAGTCCATCAGTGGCGGCATGTAATTTTCAAAAAGGATTGTAATAAATTCATTGTTTTTATAATGCGTTGTCTCGTTTCAAGTTTTATAATTATGCTAGATTTCCTGTCTGTAGTTTCTTTGAGATTTCTTTGCACCTAACCTGCTTTAGATTTTCGAAAACTTTCCTCCTATCATCACCTACGGAAACGTAAATTTATATCATTTAAGTAATGAACCTTGAAAGTCACTATTAATTTCAATTCAAAATGAACACAACGAGTGACGTCCTTAATTTTACAGTAAATAAATAAATAATCAATATACAGTTCGTAATAATGAACTTACCGGAAAGTTTGTACATTCCATAATTCTTAATATGAATTTTGTTGAAATGTGGTTTAATATTGAAATGACGTGTAGAAATAAATTGGATGGGACACAGTAAACAAACAATTCTTTCTTCTTCGACAACAAAATAATCATATTCCCATTTCCTTTGGAAGTAGTGTTCCTTCACTGGTTTAGATTTTGTCATGTTCCAGTTCTCTTTAAACTGCAGTACACGTATTATTTGTTTGTTTGTTTGTTTACTTACTTATGTATTTATTTATTTACTTATTTATTTATTTACTTATTTATTTATTTATTTACTTTGTTACTTACTTATTTACTTATGTATTTATTTATTTATTATTTATTTATTTGGCTGCAGTGCGTTACAATGTTGAATGACAGCATTGACATCCGGTCATATAGCTATCACTCACTTATCAACGTACAATTTATTTATCGTCCTATTACTAGTAAAACCAGTTAAGACCAGTAATACAAGTTTTATAAAAACGGGAATTAAACACACAAAACATACACACTCTTTGACTCTACACTATGCCACAAGAACACACCCTCACAGTAAACAGAAGAAGTGGCGTCAAGACCAACAACGACCAGTTCTGAAGATGACCCATAAATAGGTCGAAACATGTAAACGAGGTACGTTGAAATTTAACACAAGAAAGTCTTACCATACATATTCTGAAGGAATTAAAACTTTATTAATGCACGAAAAATCATAATAAATTCTTCAAATAAAGTAATTGGTTTTTCTACCAGCAAGCAACATTTCGGACTTATTTAGTAGAATACAGAGCACGAAAAGACAAGTCGGGAACTGTACTTAACTTATTTTACACAAAAAATGGGCTTAATCGGCTTTACTAGTAATAGGACGATATATACAGGGACATCAATTTATTTTTACTTCAATTTTTATTGTACCTGAGTTTTTTAATGTACTTCACTCCCACCCCTTCTACTAATGAAGTTCAACCGTCTTCCACACAGATCCAAGTCATAGTAGCCTTACCGTCACAGTACGTTCCAAAAATATGTTCGCGTTTTCCAACGACGAAAGAGCTTTCAATATTGCATCATTTTCGCAAAGGTATTGTCGTCCATTTGCCTACGTCGCATTCCGCTTTTCCCCACCAGCTTCTATTCGCCTCTCGGTAAAGGCTAGTGCCTGGGCTGTCTTAGCTCTTTTCTGAGAACATTAATTTCTGTTAGGAATTGGATATATACGTAATATTATACCCATACAACTGTTTAAAATAACTTAAATAACAGGCCTCTTTAAGTAATTAACTGTCAAGTGATTTCCCTCCTTTCTACAATCCTGCGACATAATCACTTGGACGGACAGTAGAGAGCATGTCTGAGTAATTTTATCTTTTCGGATCGAGCAGAAGTGAAGATTGAATTTACAGTACGTAAGGTACTCTTTTATAGAGTAGGTACAGAAATATTTCAACATGAGTTAGGCCTACTAGTACGAAGGACGAAACTGGTAACTGGAATTACATACATTAATCGAAATGAACAGCCACCATTTTGAAAAATGTGTTTAAATATCCATATTATGATTATTTTTCAATTTAACTTCTTCATTCTCTATATCGTACGCTAATGTGCTATATACACTCCAATATACACTGCATAAAGAATGCGTCCGTATGGACAGCTCAGTTCGTGAGTAAAAACACTCATTGTTAATACAGTACTGTATTCTGATTGAACAAAAACCTAATGAAAATTATCAAACTCAAAAGCGTGATATTTCATAGTTTACGTAAATGGATGAATTAGTTTTCTTCCCTCCTATACCTAGTAAAGTGATTTGTTTGTATATTACGCCATCGAACTCCAGTCATGGAAGGGGTTAGCAACCGTTGATTCAAAGGTATAGGCAGGTTAATATCAGAAATGTTAGTAAAAATAAAATGATGTCCCTGTACATAGGCAGACCATTTTACATTACATGCACGCATACATTTTAAAATTTATTTTACATATCTTTTAATTTATTTTTTTCCCTCATTCATTTTCTCTTACTTTGTAAAGGTATGTTCCTAAAAATTTTATTACTTGTTCATTTGTAATTCCTGATAGCGTATTGTGTACCTGCCGCCGCGAGAAAGAATGTTGATGCAGCCGAGCGTAACTAGAACGTCATGACCGCGCTGGTAGAAAAGGTGGGTGGGGTAAGAAAGGGGAGTGTAGCAGTCGCTCTCAAGAGCTACAGTTCTGCAGGCTTGATATACAGGAATGTCCATAACAGTGAACAATTTCACTGACTTCTGGATGGGTTACGTAGACAACGGAGTTTCGCGTTTCACTTAATAAAAACACTGCACTGGACGCCCATGTATGATTCAAAGAAAGCACGCACAACAAAACTGCTACCCCCATTACAATGTGCATATAAAAAACATTATTTTGACTGCGGTGCAATCCAAATGTAATTATTGAGATGCTCATGTTGTTAACAGTGGGTGACGAAGTAATACTGGGGGAAATGGATAAATTTTCTTCAACAAACGCTTCTGTATTGTATTGTATTTATTTACATTCCATGGTATTCGTACATTGCTTCACAGCTAGAATATGGAACATGTCAAAAAAATATTAATAGTATTATAAAGTCTTAATTATAGTCACAGTCTAGTTGAAATATATACAGAAGAGTTTTACAATATAGTCTACTACAGAGTGATTTATATAGAACTGACACATTTTTTTATTTAATTATTCCGTTGGAAATTCATTCAATGACCCAATTTTAGCACCAAATTAAGCAGAATGTTCTGAAGTTTCGATTCCTTGTCACTAGATGCGCAGATGTTTATGTTTTATTTCTATTGTTGGCAGCACTAGATGCGCAGATGTTTATGTTTTATTTCTATTGTTGGCAGCACTAGATGCGCAGATGTTTATGTTTTATTTCTATTGTTGGCAGCAGTAGATGCGCAGATGTTTATGTTTTATTTCTATTGTTGGCAGCACTAGATGCGCAGGTGTTTATGTTTTATTCCTATTGTTGACAGCTGTTTTCGACATTTTGTGTCAACGTGAAAATGCAGTACACATTAAATCAACGACTCTTCCTTGTGAAGCAATACTGGATTACGAATTCAATTACAGCTACTCAAAGGGCATACCAGAGAGAATTTGGTGTTCGCAATCCTCCCAAAAGAAACACAATACTGGGACTGGTAAACAAATTGGAAACAACTGGATCTCTGGTGAGTGAAAAGGGCAAGCATCGTTCATCTAGGCTTCCCACGGTTGTTGTTGACGTAAGAGCACGACTGGAGCAGTCACCCAAAAAAATTATTAAGACGTTTGGCCACCGAGATCTCCGGATTTGACAAAGCTGGATTTCTTTCTATGGGGTTACTTAAAAGACAGGGTTTACGCCACACGTCCCCAGACACTGGACGATCTGAAGCACAACATCACACAGGAGATTCAAGCTATTTACAACAGATATGTATCAAATATGAATGAGGTCTCGCCCACCTCATTATATTTTGCTCGACTAGTATGAGTAGTCAGTTTGTTTTTTACACCATTAAGTACGAGAAAAATAATGAGGTGGGCGAGACCTCATTCATATTTGATACATATATGATGTTAACAGTTTAAAGAAACTGTTGTTGCATATGGCCATAAAGCCATGTAATATGCGCTCCTGTGCATATATGACGAGTATCGTCTCAAGTGCAGGCAGTAAGGCCGTAACACGATACTACGAGAGGAGTTCGGCCGGCGTCGTGAATCGGGTCCCGGCATAGCTCAGTTGGTTAGAGAGCGCTCAGCGCGCACAGCTGAGAGGTCCTGGGTTCGATTCCCGGTACCGGTATGAATTTTTCTCGTACTTAATGGTATTTACAACAGAGTCCTCCAACGAGTGGCCAGTAACATGGAACGACGTGTTGAGTTGTGCCTTATGCAGGATGGAGGACATTTTCAACATTTGCTATAGAGGTAAATAATCTCCCAAAATTCCTCTACATTTTAGGTATAATAAGTTGTCGCTAGCACAATTCGTTTTGAGACAATTAATGAAAGAAATGTGTCAGTTCTATATAAATCACTCTGTAGTACACAAGGGGATAATATCGATACTTAATGCAACACGGAAATATTCATACAAAATGCCATAAATTCACCTACAGAATAGAAGGCGTGAGAAATTAGGTACTTCTTTAATTTGACCCTAAATAATCTATGTTTTGAGTTCGATATTTTATATCGATAGGGAGGCTATTAAAAATTTTTACTGCCATATAACGCACTCCTTTTTGATAGCACGAGAGACTTGCCGATGGAGTATGAAAGTCATTTTTGTCGTGTATTTATGCTATGAACTGTTGAATTTGTTACAAAGTTTTCACGATTACATATCGGGAAGTTTATTAACGAAAGAATATACTAACAAGCCATGGGTATTATTTCTGCAATTCATGGGAAAAGTGGCATAGGTCAGTTTTCACAAACATTTTTAATAATTTATTGACAACTTATGGAACATCTGCTCGCTTGGAAAAAAATACATAAATATTTCTCCCATTACAATAATTCAAACAGAAGAAAATCAAATCGACATAAACCAGTCTGAAGACAGTTTTTTTTCTTCTCCTGTAAAATGAACATTTGATTTGTGCTACTTTTCCCGAGCACAACATATTTGTAGTTATTTGAAACAGTATATCTACAGATTTCACTTACTAAATATAAAAAGATAAGATCTGTAGATACAGGGCCTACTGTTACTATTAAAGAGAAAGAGTGATTTTGTAATTCACTAAAGGCGGAATTTAGAGTTTTGATATTTTTGTTACATGATTTTTAATATTTATTTTAAGAGTTGAGTTGGAAATGAGTTGAGGATTGGCTTGAATTATAATATGTTACGTTGAATTGAATTGGTTAAAATGTGTGCAGAAATTCGGTTTTTACTTTTTTTTATTTTGATTAGGTTTTAATTATATGGTTGGATCCATTTTTATTAATTATTTAATGATCTTTATTCTTGCTTATTTGTTTGATTTTAAATTATTTTATATGTAGGTTTACGCGTGACCTATAATTGTGTTTATCTTAATGATTTTTCATTTTTATTAACCATTCGCAGTAATAAATTTTATTGATTTATGAGAATTTGATTTGTTAATTTTGATTTACTTATTGGTAAAATCTGTGCCGGCATCCGCGGTTATACAATGAATATGAGTTAATTTTTGTTGATTAGAGTAGTTAAAAGTATTATTTTGGGGTTATTTTTACTGATTACTAGCCGTACCCGTGCGCTCCGCTGCACCCGTTAGAAATAAATATAAAGTAATTACACAATTAAAATAGGACATTTGATCCAGGGAACATTCGTGTTTGATAGAAGGATAAATCGCTTAATATGTTACTTAATTTAAATTGCATCCAAATAATTAAAATGCGATCATTTTGGTCCAGAGACACTCATTTGGTGCAATGACAATTCCTTTAACATGTTTCTAATTTTTATTACATGCAACCATAGCTTAATGAAGATTGACATCATTTAGATTTAATGTGTATATTTTATTTTACTTGTTATAGGTTTCCATTGAATTATGGTAATAACTTAATTTTAACCCTTGTTTTCTACGTATTCAGTAATGGCGCTTGGCCCACTATGGTTCTGAACCCTTCAAATAACTTAAATTATATTATATAATATTACATTGCATATATTATATTATATTATATTACATTACATTATCTTATATCAGAAGTTACTGTAATAACATTATAGCATTATGTCCATCTAGAGAAACTACACTTTCCAATGTTGAAATAATAATTAATTATACAAATCGGTTATTTTAGCTTCCAATATTACTTCATACAAACACAGAAACATTCTCTGTAGGCTATCTTTCATAGCTTTCGATTGTTGTGTCCAAGGCCCCTTATAGACGAAGTCATTTGTTTTTTATTTCATTATACGGCCTTAGATGGCAGTTATTTTAATTTTAAAACTCATCTCATTAAATATCAGTCCTATCAAAATTTTTCTTGGTATAAAACTTACCGCACATTATGTTTAAAGAAACTTTTGTTATGTAACATGTTTCACAAAAATCAATAATAAGCGAGATATTTCGATTTATTTAATTCAGGCCCCCTTATAACCCCCCTTTTAAATAATGTATTTTGAATGTCATATAGCCTAAAATCTAAGTTACAACGAACTTAATTTATATTCCAGTTTTCATCGAAATCCGTTCGTCCATTATCGCGTGAAAAGGTAACAAACATACAGACAGACAGACAGACAGACAGACATACAAACAAAAATTTAAAAAAGCGATTTTCGGTTTCAGGGTGGTTAATTATATATGTTAGGACCAATTATTTTTGGAAAATCGAAAATTACCAGAAAAATTTCGGCTACAGATTTATTATTAGTATAGATGAGTGGAATATTAGCGTTTATTTGAGGTTATAAGATCTTTGAATTTAAATTAGGATTAGATAGCCTATTATTGTAGATGTAAATTATTTTTAACCTAGGTAGTATTAGTTAGGATCTTGAAACGAAGAATTTGGCGGTATTTTAGTCTTTTTAGAGGAATCTGTCCCTTAATGAATAGTCCGCGTTGAACCTTGTCAAGTTTTATTATAAGTAGTTACAGCCGTTATAGTGGAAATCGTTTTAGAGATTTTAAATTTTCTTGATTTATTTAAAAAAAATATATATTTCAAGCCAAGGTGCAGTTTATGTTTTGGTGGAAGTGGATTGCATTTATATTTATTATTAGATTATTGGTTGAAATTTTGGTATGAAATTGGATTTAAATGTAATTTTTTGTAGATTGTAATGATGATTATGGCTCTAAAATATGTACACATCGCCCGTCTCTCATTCATTAACTGAGATAAGTCGTAACATAGTGGTTGTACCGGAAGGTAAATAATGATAATTCATTAATACAGATTAAATCTTTGTAGATAAGAATTTCATTTACACCGAAGAATTCGATATGATCTGAAATTATATTAATTATTTTTTTTTTCATTTTGTTACTTGTGTTAAAATTAATTTACTGTTTTTATATATGTTATGGATTGAAATGTTTACATTATGGTTTATTTTTGCTGTATGAGATATATTTTTTAATTTATAAAAGTAGATTTTTATTGTAGCTTGTGTAGGCTATCTGGGTTTATTGAATTTTATATTATACATTTTTATTTTACGATTTTGAAGGATTTAAATAATTATTTAGTTATTGCGTTATATTTATTAATAATACTTATTTGGTAGTGATATGTTATTCGAATTTAATGGTTTCTAGTTTTTCAAGAAATGAATTTAATTAATATATTGCTATTTATATTTCTATCTTTTTAAATTTTTATTTTATCAATATTAAATTTATGGGGGATATGCTCTTTAATACTTTTATAATTTTTAATTATATAAGTTAGTGTTCGTTTTATAATTACTATCAGTTTGAGTTTGTTAAAATTTTATTTGATTAATTTTTGTGTTATTTTTATTTAATTACTTTATTGGAATTCTTTATTAAATTGTAATCTATTTGTAATTATGATGAATTTAGTAATGTGTGTATTTATTTTTTAAATTTTTGTCAGGATTTTAAAAGGAACTAGGCAAAATTGTTGTTCTCGCATGTCTATCAAAAACAACTTTTCTTCTATTTTAATATTAGATAGGTATAACCTGCCCACTGATGAATTTTGAAAGGCCGCGATATTTTGACCGTGCAAAGGTGGCACAATCACTAGTTCTTTAATTGTGGACTGGAATGAATGTTTGGGGCCGGAATAGACCGTTTCTTGTTATTTTGTTGCATTTAATTTTTAAGTTAAACAGCTTAAATATGTTTATTGGACGAAAAGACCCTATAAAGTTTATATATATATTTCTTCCGTTTGTCTATTTATTTAGTATTTAATTTATTTTTTTGGGGTGGTGGGAATCTTTTTGTATGTATACATGTATTTATGAACAGTTGATCCATTTTTGTAGATTATAAGATTAAATTACCTTAGGGATAACAGCGTAACATTTTTTTAGAATTCTTATAGATAAATGAGTTTGCGACCTTGATGTTAGATTAAGATATAATTTGGGTGTATAATTTCAATTCATTTAGGTCTGTTCGACCTTTAAAATCTTACATGATTTGTTCAGACTGACGAGAGCCAGGTTGGTGTCTATCTATAATGAATTTTACATCTCACAAGGGAAGGGTTTCGGGTCGAACAGGAATTTCGTATCCAAAATTTGTATACAGGCCCATCTTTACATTTCTGTAAAGCTCCCAAAAGCATTCGTTTGTGTAATGTGTGGTTTGTCTGTTAGAGCACTGCACAAGTTAAGGGGATGGGACACCTTACCCGTAAGCCTAGCCTAGTCTAGAAGCTAGTGCGAGTGGTAAAATGTCTAAAGCCCAATTAAGAACATCTTTCTCCAACGTTCTGTCCGAAAATATTGCAGCTTATCAAAAATGTACACTGTTGTGTGAGTCATTGAATGCGCACAAGGACACAACCTTAATAAATGAATCATTCCAAGGCTAGGACATGGAATGTATGATCATTCCACCTAAAAAAAGCTATACCCTATTTCCAGCCTCTGGATATCTATTTCCTTAGACAATACAAAATATATGCTCGGAGGGTAACACATTACATAAGGACTCTTGCTGAGAATCCAGAACTCAACTTGGGAAATCGAGTGTTTATAATGAAAATGCACTCTGTTATTCATAACCAGTTGTCTGCTCCAGTGTACCGCCCTTTGCTTCAGTATTCCTGGCAGTCAGCTGGTTACGTGAATCCTGAACAAGTCTCGGACTTCAAAAATGTAATTCAGGCGGCATTTGATTGTTCAGCACTGGAGTGTGGTTCAGCAGATTGTTCAGGTGTTGCTTCTGCGTGTTGTGCTTATTGCTCTGCTCCATGCTGTTTCATGCATTTTATAGAGAATCCTCATGTACATTTTTAAAGAAGTGTATTGACCAATACCAACCAAACGGAGAGTTACACAAATGAATGCTTTTACGGTCTTCATCTCCATTGTGAAGTAAGCGTCTGTACAAATTTTTAACCAAAAATTTCTGTTCGAGCCGAAACCCTTCCCTTGTTAGTACGAGAGGATCAGTATTTGAAATAATTTTTACCTAATGATTATTAAAAATTTCCTATGTTTGCAGATAAGTGCAATGTATTTAGAATCTTTAAATACAGATTTTCTAGAAACGCTATTTATGTTTGTTAATTACTTTTATTTTGTTGGTTATTTTTGTTATAGTTAGTGTTGCTTTTTTAACTTTATTGGAACGTAGGGTTATTCGATATATTCACATTCGTAAGTGTCCTAGTTAAGGACACAGATTTCCTAGATTTGGCAACAACTATTATTCTGCAAATCAAGATTTCAGGTATAACTCCCTGTAAAGTTGATTTGAATAATTTTGAGGGAAAAATTGTTCCGGAGCCGGGTATCGATCCCGGGACCTTTGGTTTAACGTACCAACGCTCTACCACTGAGCTACTCGGGAACTCTAACCGACCCGATCCAATTTTTCCCTCTATATCCACGTACGTTAAACCAAAGGTCCCGGGATCGATACCCGGCTCCGGAACAATTTTTCCCTCAAAATTATTCAACTGTTATTCTAATTTCTTTTTTTGTAGTAGTAATTTCCCCAGAATGTAACTCCAAAACTCGTTACCGAGTGGAAGAATGCAAAGTATTGCCCCGGGCATGATTTGACCTCAGGAAGGTAAAAGACAAGGCTAAGACCGTCACGAATGGAAATATGCATACAGGAATAGGGAGCTGCGTTAGGCGTTCTTGCCTTCGACAAGATATCTGAAGTTGAATGGCGGTACTTCCAACATCTTACGATTAAAAATATTGAATCACTATTAAATAAACTTACTGAACTGGAGGTTATTCTTCAGGGCCAGGCTGTTTAGCAGAAAAGTGGTTCAACATATACAGTATAAACTATGATACGGTGAAATTAGATGGTTACACGTGCAGTTTTATTTATTTTTTACTAGCCGTACCCGTGCGCTCCGCTGCACCCGTTAGAAATAAATATAAAGTAATTACATAATTAAAATAGGACATTTGATCCAGGGAACATTCGTGTTTGATAGAAGGATAAATCGTTTAATATGTTACTTAATTTAAATTCTATTTAAATAATTAAAATGAGATCATTTTGATTCAGAGACCACTCATTTGGTGCAATGACAATTCCTTTAACATGTTTCTTAATTGTTATTACCAATTATTTTTGGAAAAGCGAAAATTAACAGAAAAATTTTGGCTACATATACTATATTATATTATATTATGTAAAAAGTGTGTTGATAACGGATGTACTCGAATTAGAAAGTTTTTAATTTGTTGTGGGAGCTCTTGAATCTCAGGAGGAACAACTTTTACAACAGCGCAACATAATCTGCTTGGCTCATTACCCAATTTTTTTTGCATTGCATTTAATGCATATGTATTTTATGTACATATTTTAACACGATTCAATTGAGCATAGTTAAAATTTGAATTACACAATAATGGATTGCTAAGCTAACGTACTATTACTGCATACTAAATCAATACACTCTCGTTGTTCGTTAATTCTCTGAGATAAAAATAAATATGTTCATAAACATTATTTTAAGAAATACAGGAAATGAATATACAGAATAACCTATCAAGTTTTCTGTGCATAAGAAGCTATTTTAATCTTACCTGTCCTCAATTCACTCACAAGTTACTATAATAACATTATAGCATTATGTCCATCCAGAGAAAGTACACTTTCCAATGATGAAATAATAATTAATTATACAAATCGGTTAATTTACCTTCCGATATTACCATATTACTTCATACAAACACAGAAACATTGTCTGTAGGCTATGTTTCATAGCTTTCGATTGTTGTGTACAAGGCCCCTTATAGACGTAGTCATTTGTTTTTTATTTCAATACACCGCCTTAGATGGCAGTTATTTTAATTTTAAAACTCATTTATCTCATTAAATATCAGTCCTATCAAAATTTTTCAAAGAATAAAATTTATCAGAAACCATTTTTAAAGAAACGCTTGTTATGTAACATTTTTCACAAAAACAAATAATAAGCGAGATATTTCGATTTATTTAATTCATGCCCCCTTATAACCCCCCTTTTAAATAACGTATTTTGAATGCCATATAGCCTAAAATCTAAGTTACAACGAAATTAATTTATATTCCAATTTTCATCGAAATCCGTTCATCCATTATCGCCTGAAAAGGTAACAAACATCCAGACAGACAGACAGACAGACAGACATGCAAACAAAAATTAAAAAAAAGCGATTTTCAGTTTCAGGGTGGTTAATTATATATGTTAGGACCAATTATTTTTGGAAAATCGAAAATACCCAGAAAAATTTCGGCTACAGATTTATTATTAGTATAGATTAAAACATTCTGTCCAAAATGTAATAGTACAGTATGCAACGAGCCTATAATTAAGACGCGAGGATGCTTATGAAACGAGCGCAAGCGAGTTTCATAATTTTCATACGAGCGTCTTAATTACCATTATAGGCAAGTTTCATACGACTTTTTATGCTCGACCATATTTCTAACTTGAAATTATTCATAAGCATTCATGTAATTCTTATGTGACTGGGAAGCGAACTGTGCAATGTCGTAAATTGTGAGATGTGCGCAGACGCGAAAGTATTGATTTTTTCCGGGCAACGAATGTCGACAACCTTGATATAAAGTCGAGAGTAAGATAAACGTTAAACTATATATAACCTTGAAATTGAATTTGACGTTGAAAAACGAGATGACAAATTGAATTTATTCGAATATTATTTACAACTAGCCGTACCCGTGCGCTCCGCTGCACCCGTTAGAAATAAATGTAAAGTAATTACACAATTAAAATAGGACGTTTGATCCAGGGAATATTCGTGTTTGATAGAAGGATAAATCGTTTAATATGTTACTTAATTTAAATTATATTTAAATAATTAAAATGGAATCATTTTGGTCCAGAGACCACTCATTTGGTGCAATGACAATTCCTTTAACATGTTTCTTAATTTTTATTACATGCATCCATAGTTCAATCAAAATTGACATCATTTACATTTAATGTGTATACTTTATTTTACTTGTTATATGTTTCCATTGAATTATGGTAATAACTTAATTTTAACCCTTGTTTTCTACGTATTCAGTAAATGGCGCTTGGCCCACTATGGTTCTGAACACTTCAAATAACTGAAATAACTTAAATTATATTATATTATATTATATTATATTATATTATATTATATTATATTATATTATATTATATTATATTATATTATATTATATAAAAAGTGTGTTGATAACGGATGTGCCCCAATAAGTAAGTTTTCAATTTGTTATGGGGGCTCTTGAATCTCAGGAGGAACAAATTTTATTTTACAAAAGGGCAACATAATCTGCTTGGCTCATTACCCAAATTTTTTGCATTGCATTTAATGCATGTGTATTTTATGTATTTTAACTCGACTCAATTGAGCATAGTTAAAATTTGGATTATAAAATAATGAAATGCTAAGCTAACATATTATTACTGCATACTAAATCAATACACTCTCGTTGTTCGTTAATTCTCTGAGATAAACATTATTTTAAGAAATACAGGAAACGAATACACAGAATAGCCTATCAAGTTTTCTGTGCATAAGAAGCTATTTTAATCTTACCTGTCCTCGATTCACTCCGAAGTTACTGTAATAACATTATAGCATTATGTCCATACAGAGAAACTACACTTGCCAATTGTGAAATAATAATTAATTATACAAATCGGTTAATTTAGCTTCTGATATTACTTCATACAAACACAAAAACATTTTCTGTAGGCTATGATTCATAACTTTAGATTGTTGCTGACCAAGGCCCCTTATAAACGAAGTCATTTTTTTATTTCATTACACGGCCTTAGACGGCAGTTATTTTAATTTTAAAACTTATTTATCTCGTTAAATATCTGTCCTATAAAAATTTTTCAATGAATAAAACGTATCGGAAATGATTTTTAAAGAAATGTTAGTTATGTAACATATTTCACAAAAATCAATAATAAACGAGATATTTCGATTTATTTAATTGAGGCCCCCTTATAACCCCCCTTTAAGTAATGTATTTTGATTGCCATATAGCGTATAACCTAAGTTACGACGAACTTAATTTATATTCCAATTTTCATCGAAATCCGTTCAGTCATTATCGCGTGAAAAGGTAACAAACATACAGACAGACATACAAACCAAAATTACAAAAAAGCGATTTTCGGTATCAGGGTGGTTAATTATATATGTTAGGACCAATTATTTTTGGAAAATCGAAAATTACCAGAAAAATTTCGGCTACAGATTTATTATTAGTATAGATGAACGCTAATTATTATAGTAACAGAACATAACCTTCTGCGACAGTATTGGGTTTCCAGTCTCCGTGATGTTTTGCTAGTTGTCTTCTGATTGCATATCCGAGAATAATCGAAAACCTGAACTTTAATGAATAGGTGTACTTTAATGACATGCATTAAAGGGCTGCTACCAGATGTATAATTACTACATTTTGACATGGTCGATCATAAAGCATAATACGATGAACCTGCATGTTTCAATAAAGAATTCTCTTCCTTATTTAACTCATCAGGATACTCATTCCGTTTTTTCCATCCTCGTTCCTCATATTTCTATTTCTTTTGTTCCTCCACCATCTTGCGCTCTCCAATTATTTCCCCTCGACCTACTTCCGCTCATTTTCCTCTCGTCCGCGTCTCACCTCTTGTTTTACACAGCGCTGGTTTTCCCCTTTCCTTCCTATCCCTCCTCTCCTACTTCCCTCCTCATCTCGCCAATTTTTTTCTCTTTTCCTCTCCTATCCTGTCATATTCACTGCCTACATGCCTTCTCTGGTCCATTTTGTTCCTTTCTCCTTTATTGCTTACACTTCCGTCTCTTCTCATATCCAAAGCTCTTCATTTTCTTTGTTTTGTTTCCTTATCGTAATTGTTGCCATTCTACTTCTTCTTTTCTCATTCCCATCTTCTACAGGGACATCATTTTATTTTTACTTCAATTTTTATTGTACCTGAGTTTTTGAATGTACTTCACTCCCACCCCTTCTACTAATGAAGTTCCAACTCCACACAGAACCAAGACCGCTGATAGTAAGCAGTACTGAGTTACTGAGTATAGTACGTTCCAGAAATATGTTCGCGTTTTCCAGTGACGAAAGAGCTTTCAATATTGAATCATATTTTCGCACAGGTACTGTCCGTTTGCCTACGTCGCATCCCGATTTCCCCCACCTGCTTCTGCTCGCCCCTCTTTGAAACCTGGCTGTTTTACCTCTTTTCTGAAAACATTAATTTCTGTTAGGAATTGGACGTTTACGTAATATTATACAGCTGTTTAATTTAACTTAAATAAAAGGGCCACGTTACGTAATTAACTGTCACGTGATTTCCTCCCTTTGTACGATCCTGCGGCATAACCACTTGGACGGACAGTAGATAGCATGTCTGAGTAATTTTATATTTTCGGGTCGGGCAGAAGTGAAGATTAAATTTACAGTACGTAGAGTAGGTACAGAATTATTTCAACATGAGTTACTAGTACGAAGGACGAAACTGGCAATTGGAATTAGATGCAATAGTCTATAGTGTGATAATATGCACAAAAGAACTGAAGCCTGTATCGAAATGAACGGCCACCATTTTCAAAATTGTGTTTAAATATTCATATTATGATTATTTTTCAATTTAACTTCTTTCTCTATATTGTACGCTAATGTGCTGTAGACAGTATAATATACACTGCATAATGAATACGTTCGCATGCATAACTCAGTTCGTGAGTAAAAACATTTATTCTTAATACAGTACTGTACTTTGATTAAAGAAAAACCAAATGAAAATTATCAAACTCAAAATCGCGATATTTCCTAGTTTACGTAAATGGATGAACTACTTTTCTTCCTTCCTATACCTAGTAGAGTGATTTGTGTTTTACGCCAGTATCATCGAACTCCAGTCTTGGAGGGGGAAGCAAGCGGTGTTTCCGGTTCTCTAAAGGTATAGACAGGTTAATATTAAAAATGTTAGTAAAAATAAAATGATGTCCCTGTATAATTATCAGTATATTAAGCCTTCATAGACATGACGATTTACAAATCTATATCCATACAACCCCTGACTCATTCAATGACGCAATACAAAATCTTAACGAGGACCTTGAATCTATATCTGCATGGGCCAGAAAGTTTGGTTTGACTCTCAATGCAAGAAAATCACAAGCAATCCTAGTGGGACATCAACGTCTATTATGCAGCATTACTCCTGCTCTTCCAGTCAAGTTAAACGACACAATAATCCCTTTTGCTTCCTGTGTTAAAAACCTTGGAGTTTACTTTGATACGCATTTAAACTGGAATAACCAAGTAACCCATATTACCAAAAAAGTTCTTTCCATTCTACATTCCTTAAACAGCATTCGAAAATTCCTTCGCTATCACTGAAGAAAATACTAGTGGAAACACTAGTAATGCCCTACTTCGATTATTGTGATTCTCCACTGACTGACCTCAATGTCAACCAGTCGCAAAAATTACAACGTGTTCATAATTCTTGTGTTCGCTTCGTCTGCGATGTCCGTCGCGCTGACCACATTACCCCATCCTTCCAAACTCTAAACTGGCTACGGCTTAACGAACGTAGAAATTTTCATTCTCTTGTTCTCCTTTTCCAAGTCCTTCACACCTCTACACCTACCTACCTTGCCTCCCGTTTCAGTTACCTGTCACCATATCATAATCTCTTCACACGCACGCAAAATAGCCGCATACTAGCCATACCAACACATAAGACATCATCGTATTCATCATCATACACAATCTCGCTCTCGCGCTTGTGGAATACCCTACCCAGTGACATCACAGACTGTCGGAATTTAGTAGCGTTCAAAAGCAAGCTTATTAAGCATTTTCTTACTGCGTAGAGTAGGTTTAATTTTTACTTAATCAATAAAAGAAATGCTTCCCTCTTCTTAACTTTTACAATAAACTGTCTAGCTTTTATTAATCAGTTAATCTTTTAGTACTTTGATTTTTATTGTATTTCTATATTTAAAATTAATTGTCACTTTAAAGCTGCTATCACCTTTACTTTTTAACTTCGTTCTAGAATATGCCATTAGGAAAGTTCAGGATTATAGACAGGGTTTGGAGTTCAATGGGTTACATCAGCTTCCTGTCTATGCGGATGACGTGAATAAGTTAGGAGCAAATCCACAAACAATTAGGAAAAACGCGGAAATTCTAGTTGAAGCAAGTAAAGCGATAGGGTTGGAAGTAAATCCCGAAAAAAAAAAACTAAGTATATGATTATGTCTCGTGACCAGAATATTGTACGAAATGGAATTATAAAAATTGGAGATTTATCTTTCGAAGAGGTGGAAAAATTCAAATATCTTGGAGCAACAGTAACAAATATAAATAACACTCGGGAGGAAATTAAACGCAGAATAAATATGGGAAATGCGTGTTATTATTCGGTTGAGAAGCTTTTGTCATCTAGTCTTCTGTCAAATAATCTGAAAGTTAGAATTTCTAAAACAGTTATATTACCGGTTGTTCTGTATGTCTGTGAAACTTGGACTCTCACTTTGAGATAGGAACAGAGATTAAGGGTGTTTGAGAATAAGGTTAATAGGAAAATATTTGGGGCTAAGAGGGATGAAGTTACAGGAGAATGGAGAAAGTTACACAACGCAGAACTGCACGCATTGTATTCTTCACCAGACATAATTAGGAACATAAAATCCAGACGTTTGAGATGGGCAGGACATGTAGCACGTATGGGCGAATCCAGAAATGCATATAGAGTGTTAGTTGGGAGGCCGGAGGGAAAAAGACCTTTGGGGAGGCCGAGACGTAGATGGGAAGATAATATTAAAATGGATTTGAGGGAAGTGGGATATGATGGTAGAGACTGGATTAATCTTGCTCAGGATAGGGACCAATGGCGGGCTTGTGTGTGGGCGGCAATGAACCTGAGGGTTCCTTAAAAGCCAGTAAGTAAGTATTATTAATTGTAATTGTATTCTTAATATTGTAGTTGTAATCCCCTGTTGGAGGGGAAGAGAAGGCCTGATGGCCTTATCTCTACCAGGTTAAATAAATAAATATATTCCAATAATAAAATAGCCTCTTCGTGTCTTACATGATTGCTCAAATGTGTAAAAATTTGTAAAGTGAATTTGAGAATAAATTTAAATGCCATCACATGACGGATTTGAACATATGAAAAACTTGTAGTTCATTTTTTTATAGGAACAGTCGGCCTGCTGCTTTCTCTCACCTAAGGTGCATCTTCTATATCCAACAGTAATGCGTAAGAACAGGTTTACTGTCCAGACTTTGAAGCGAACCTCCTTGTACTACTACCAGTCAAGACCTGCGTTCCAGGCGCCTGTTATAATTCCAAAAGGTCGATGACCATACTTTTAGACAGACTGTCCAGCTTTAGCGGAACTCAGCTACGTATAATGAAATTTGAGGCTTCGGGACACGTACTGTACTGGCGATAACCGAAATCCTCCCGAAATGTAGCGCAATTTTAAAACATACGCGTTAAAGCTTAAATTTGTACATTTTCTCAGAAACTTCCCAAATAAATGTTATTCGATTTTCTATAATGGCTTTTAGGGGCTGAAAGACAATAAACACTTTTAAAAATAGCTTCAAGGACGATCTTCTTAGCAATTCATTCGAATTATACTGACGTTATCGCTCACTGACTATATGGCAACTTCTTTCTTTAGGCAAGGATCCTGATAGCGCTGTATTTTCACAATTGTTTCATAATAATTTCCTTCCTATTATCTAACATTATTTGAATATATTAACATTCTATGTATATTAAATAGTTCAGTTTTCCTACAGTTTGTATCTTATTGTTTAATTAATAGTTCATAGTAGCCTATTTCATTGTTTAATTCATGGCTTGTCAGTATATCTTTTCATTAATAATCTTCCTCGTATATAATCGTGAAAATTTTTGTAACTAATTCAACAGTTCATAGCACAAATACACGTCAAAAGATGACTTTCATACTCCATCGGCAAGTCTATCGTGCTATCAAAGAGGAGTGCGTTATATGGCAGTAAAAACTTTTAATAACCTCCCTATCGATATAAAAAAAGAAACTCAAAACATAAGATTATTTAGGGCCAAATTAAAGAAGCACCTAATTTCTCACGCCTTCTATTCTGTAGGTGAATCCATGACATTCAATAACGCTTCATGAAATTGATACTAGAACTTTGTGTTATACTAGTAGACTATATTGTAAATCTCGTCTATATATATTTCATCTAGACTGTGACTATAAATTTAGGGCCATATTCATAGACATTCTTAGCGCGGGCTTCCGGTGGATGATCAGCGAACTAACGTTTTCCGTATTCATAAACCAGTGTTAGCGATATGATATGATATGAATCCTGTACAAGTAATCAGTCGATAGCGGGGGCTAGTTTAGCACGCTCGTAGCGCGAGCTAGCGAAATTTCTATGAATAACATCCCAAGACTTTATAATAGTATTAAGTTTTTTGACTTGTTCCATATTCTAGCTGTAAAGCAATGCATGAATACCATGGAATGCTAATAAATACAATACAATACAATAAGTAACTCTTGTATACACGTAACTTTTAACTAACTTAATTTGTTGTGATCTTTGTAGCTTGTAACTTCATTGATATGTATGTATTGTTTTTGCTGGTTGAATGTAAGAGAAGATCTTACGGCCTTAACTCTGCGAGCTAAAATAATAATAATAATAATAATAATAATAATAATAATAATAATAATAATAATAATAATAATAATAACCATAAAACATGCTTTTATGTCTTGTTTTCTTGTATGGGCGTAACACATTATCTATTACTGAAGAGCTATTTAATTCATTTTGCAGTTGTAGGCCGATAAAGTTCATTTTGCTCACTCCTTGTTTTTCACCTCTACTGACTGTAGAATAGATTCTTTCGAACCAGTGAGCGCTTGATAGCACTTAAGAGTCTTTCACGTGCTCTGACCTTGACATCTCTGGGTTAGAGTATATTATGTGTAAGTGCAGCGTATATTATAAAAAATAATGTATTATGTACTATGTAGTATATACATGCGTTACAATTCCTAAGGAGGTCATTGGTCTCTTGACACAGTTTCATTCAGTTCTCAATCGCCAGGACTGAGTCCATCACCTCAAAACTGCTTTCTTATTGTAAATGTGAAATACTGCAAGCACTGATGTTTATGTTGATGACGTACAGAATGTCACAAAAAGAACTTGAACTGAAATTAGTAAAAAAAGAATAAAACTTGCAATTATCTCATCAAACGAGTGGCAAGCTGGGAGAAAGAGAGCAAGGGAACCAAGGTCGCGATTCTGTGAGAGGTTTGGGAGTGAAACTATATCCGATAGTACTTCTGAGACCAGTGCAGAGAACAGAGGTAATATTCCAACATGTGAGAATATTATTTTGTGGTAAAGTGCAGAAATGAGTGCTTTTCACGATGGGGTGTCAATACTTTATAATATTTCGGAATATGTATAGTAAGACTTTCCTGTGTTAAATTTCAACGTACTTCGTTTACATGTTTCAACCTATTTATGGGTCATCTTCAGAACTGGTCGTTGTTGGTCTTGGCGCCACTTGTTCTGTTTCCTGTGAGGGTGTGTTGCTGTGGTATAGTGTAGAGTCAAAGAGTGTGTGTTTTGAAGTTGAGTTGTGTGTTGAGAATTTCATTTGGATGTGTTTTTGTGTGTCTGTATATTTCATATTGTTCTAGTGTGTTTAGTTTCTGGCTTTTTGGTTGGATGTGTAGTATTTCCATGTCTGTGTTGATGTCTGTGGGTGTGGTTAGCATTTGTGATGTGTTCTGCATATGTGGAGGTGTTTTGTAATTTGGTTATGGCTGTGATGTGTTCTTTGTAACGTGTTTGAAACGATCTGCCTGTCTGTCCTATGACAGACAAGTAACAACTTTAATTATCCCTCCCCATGCATTTACTTAGTCTAAGACAGAGCATTTGCATTTTGTCCAATGCTAAATTATATAACTTGAGCAGCTATAAAATTATCTTCAATGTTCCTTTTCAAAATTATTACATTGGAAAATTGTTCGATACTCTTATTAATTAGTTCTCGACTTTCTTTACACATAGGGTTACTACAAAAATAACACATTGTTTTGAAAATTCAAAACTATTAAAGTTATCACAAATCAGTTATATTATTTTGTGCGAGAACGTGCGTATTTGCTTGGTTTCCGCACAAAACCAATCCGCGGAAAGTCTAAAATTGCACAATCAGTATTCCCAACCTAATACACATAGAAATTTGCCTCTTCTTACCGCTTAAATGACATATTGATTTTACTGCTTTAGGCTTTTAACATATTATTTTTAGACACGTTCAATATAGTAATAATTATAAATTGAAACTTACCACTGCAATTTCACCTAAATTCCACTGTTAATTATTGTTTTTAAATATTTGCAAAAATTAAGTAAACTCTACGACTCCACTAAAGTTACTGCATTCGTGATGTAGGTAACATTAAAGAAGCCGTGAAAAAATCAACAAGATTCCAGACTCATCATAGACTGGGAAAAAAAGACAGACGTATATCACGGCCTGCTGGAGTATAGTAAACACAGAAAACATTTTAAAGCAACAATGAAGATAGATATATTTATGTTTTCCAAATTTGCCGTCATTGAATAGAAACCAAGATGGAGATTTCATTGCAACCAATTAGAAATTCCTCTTTCAGGTATGTAATAAACGATCTTCGCACAAAATAATGTACGATACACGAGCTGTATGTTTTCGTTCAGTTCTCGGAAATTAAAAAAGCTCAACTACGTTTCGCTTTTTCAAATTTTTCCTGGAACATGAAAACTTCAACATACCGCTCTTGTAACGCATATTACTACCTATTATGAAGTGTTCAAGTTTATTTTGGAGCTCACAAATGTTCAATATGTACATCTTGTGTCACACGTCACACATCATGGCGACACTCTACTTCACCCTAAACCCGGTGTAACATTCCTCCATCGACACTTGACACAGCTTTCGTCTTGCGCTGTTTTAACTCGTCCAAGTCACCAGGGAGGTGTAAGGCTTGTCTTTCACAAATCCCCAAAGAAAAAATTTGCACGGTATATCGGGGCTCCTTGGTGGCTACTGTGCGAGATCGCAGTTGTCTATTTCAAGGCGAACCTAGTACTATGGAAGAGTTTCGTCAAGATAATTTATAATTTTTAACACCCCGAAGACAGTGGGGCGGTGAGAAGAAGAACTTTGCTCCTGTCAACAGTTCAAACTAACAGAGCAAAATCCTTGTCGCTATCATCGATAGCATCTCAACTAATATGCTTCCGCTAGCGCAACAATCAGAGCTGTATCACCAACAGTGTGCATTATCGAAATTTCTAGAGATCCTCAACCTAACAACGCCAAATGCATATCGATATCACAGAGAGTTTTTCTTTTATAGAAGAGTGAAAGCGTCTATTTCTTTTGTAGTAACCCTGTGCTTTCAGTAAAAGAGCGCCAATTGTATATCTAAGACTCAACAAGATACAGACCGCCACCAATAAGTTCTAGTTTAGCACATTCAGGTTCCTGCAAACAAGAATTGGGAAACAAATTCTTCCTGAAGAAGTTCGAACACTGATGATGTGTTCTTTAAATGTAGCATTTGAAGATTATTAGTTTAAATATTAAGGAAGAATGTGGATGGAGTAACCTTTGCAATATAATTAACATTTCATTCGTTCATTCATTCATTCATTCATTCATTCATTCATTCATTCATTCATTCATTCATTCATTCATTCATTCATCTGCCCAAGGGCAGATCTTTCACTGCAAACCCAAATTCCTGCAATCATTCCTATTTCCTGCCTTCCTCTTTGTCTCCTCATATGATCCATATATCTTAATCTCGTCTATCATCTGATACCTTCTTATGCCACGAACTCTTTTCCCGTTCACCATACCCAGTGCAACCTTCAGTAGGCAGTTTCTTCTCAGCCAGTGACCCAACCAATTCCTTTTCCTCTTCCTGATCAGTTTCAGCATAATTCTTTCTTCATCCACTCTTTCCAACACAGCTTCACTTCTTATTGTGTCTGTCCATTTCACATGTTACATTATTCTCCATATCCACATTTGAAATGCTTCTATTCGCTTCTCTTCACTTTGTCGTAATGTCCATGTTTCTGCCCCATAAAATGCCACACTCCGTACAAAGCACTTCACTAGCCTCTTCCTTAGTTCTGTCTCCAGAGGTCCGCAGAAGATGTTCCTTTTTCTTTTAAAAGCTTCCTCTGTCATTGCTATCCTCCTTTTGACTTCCTGGCAGCAGCTCATGTTACTGCTTATAGTACACCCCAAGTATCTGAAGCTGTCCACTTGCTCTACTGCCTCATTTACAGAGTATAACAAAAGTTTCTGGTACAGTGAAAATTTTACTTTATTTCTTAATTTTTGTGGTAAATATATCACAAAATAACGCCACTTTATAGCCTAGTGAACAGTCCTTTCATTACTGTTCTTCAGTAGTTGGTATTACATCCTTTTTTTTCAAGACACTGCAACACACGTCTACCAAAACTATCTGTGAGTCTGAAAATGTCTTCCTGACTAATGGACTCCCACTCTTCCAACACTCGTCAACTCATTGCGATTTCTTGGTCTGGGTGTTCGAAACACACTTTCTTGTAATCTGCTCCACAGGTGCTCTATGGGATTTAAATCTGGAGAATTTCCAGGCCAGTCTGTCCAGACTTTGATGCCAGAATTCTTTATTATGTCCAGTGTACTCTTAGCTGTGTGGTCTCTGGCTCCATCTTGCATGAGGAAAGCAATATGTTGTTTTGGAAATTTAGTGGTATCCTTAGAACTTTAGAATATGCTGGGAGAATGTTATACAGTAATATTCGCCATTCACAGTTTTCTTCTCATTCACTATAACAAGTTGTGTCTTTCCATAACGTGAGATTCCTCCAGCCACCATAATCTTAACGCAAAACTTGGGTACCTGCGTAGGCTTTATAGAGGATGGATCCGCTGTTCGAATTCTGGCATTTTGACGGTTCAGAATAGAGTGAAGTTCCACAAGTGACTCATCCGTGAACAGAATATGAGCCCTTAGAATTCTGGCAGTAGGTGTGTATCCTTCTTTCAGCAACCTTTCACAAAATTTAATTCGATCGGATATGTTCTTTTCACTCAGCATTGGCTTCATTCTTGGTACATAAGACCTCCGACCCCAGTCCTGACTACGACAATGCCTACTGATTGTCATGTGTGGAATGGTTTTGTTTATAGAGCAGTAACACTCAGAAAAATTCAGCCTTTTAGCCACAGCCCGAGTTCCTACACCAACCTTGTCCTTCACCCACTCCTTATTTTTCTTTTTGTTTGAGGTGACACTTTGCTTGGTCGGCCTGATCGTTTAGCATCAGAAACAGAACCATCTGTTTGATTCTTCCATTTTAAAACTGTTGTTGGTGACATTTTCAACAACCTGGCAATATCTCGTACTGATTTTCCAGTCTTGACCAAGGCTTGAACCTGAGACCGAGCATGCTCACGTTTTGTTGGTGCCATGGTGACCTGAGTGACTAAAAATAAGTGTCACTATCGTTTATTAATATTACGCATTAAAATTACATTTAACTGGTTTATTATCCGAAAAGTATAGAAAACAAAGATGTAACAATAAATCCTGGTACGTACCAGAAACTTTTGTTACATTTTTGTGTTCGAATAATTAATATTGAAAGAAGATGACACTTAATTTCAATCATACTACACGATAATTTATTGATTAAAGAATATAAAACAATACTCACCAGAATTAAAATCAGAAATCACAGGACAAATTTTTGACCTCGTAATTTACACTGCCTAATTTTACTACAAATTAACTCATACTGTTAATATATTGAACACCTGTCTTCAACAATGTGACATTTCCTCCAAATTATTAATAAAGAATTGGATCACACCACAATCAAGTAGTAACAATTCCGGCATCATAAAATTTGGTCATCATTCCTGGGTAAATGGGAACTAAACAAGAGAATAATTTTAACAAACTGTACCAGAAACTTTTGTTACACTCTGTAGAATTCGCAAGTTTATCTTCTGTATTTTTCTTCCTTTAACCATGGTCTTCGTCTTGTTTGCATTTATCTTCATCCCATACTGCTCACAGCTGTCATTTATCTCCAGCAGAATATTCCTTAGTATCATCTCCTCTTCTGCCAACAACGCCATATCTTCAGCAAATCTTAGGCACTTTATTCTTCTTCGTCCTACTATCACTCCTCCCATGTTCTGAAAATAGTTCTTTACTGAATCCTTCAAATAGATGTTGAACAGGGTAGATGATAAAAGACATCCTTGAGATATTCCTCTCCAAATTTCACTTCCTTCTGAAACATTTTATTATGTTATAATATTTGGCATATTTAGGATACCAATTCATGCATTGTCTGTGAAAACAGAGAACTCTTTAGATATTGTTTCTCCACAACAAATTCAATGGTGTTTCTTGTCACTTCATGTAAATAAACCGCGTAGGCTTGTATGGGTTGTTAAGAGTCTTAACTGTGTCCACATAATCACCAGTTCATCACACTTTTAGACGTTTTTACACACACAATCGTCTCATTGCAACAATTTATCATCGACTAAATCCTACATTGACAGTCTCATTTTCATCTACATTACTTAATTTCCATTTTTTAAAGCAAAAATTACAAAAAAGTGTAGTAGTAGCGATAGTAATATATTAGTGAACGTAATAGCAGTAGAGGTAGTACAGGGACATCACTTTATTTTTACCAACATTTTTAACATTAACCTGGCTATACTCGGAAACACTGTTGCCCCCTTCCATTACAGGAGTTTGATGTTACTAGTGCAATATGTAAACAAATCATTTTACTAGCTATAGGAGGAGAGAAAAGTAGTGTATCCATTTATGTTACAGGAAAATACAGTAGGCCTATTACGATTTTCAGTTTGATCATTACTTTTACGGTATTTAAAAAAAAACAGTAGAGTAGTAACAATACATTTTTTTTTCACAAACTGAACTCTTCAGGCGGTTATATTCATTATGTAATGTCTACTTTATTCAGCATATTACCAACCTAATTTACTCCTGAGAATTTTGTGAGCACTTCCGTAAGAAACCCCAATTTCTACAGCTAACTTCTTGACCGACTTATTAGGACTTCGCTGCATCCTTTCTCTAGCATCTTCTACAGCATCTTCTGTCACCTTTGTTGGTGACACTTTTCTTCCTTTCTGTACACCCTGTTGCTCTAAATTTACCTATCAGATTAATGACATTTCTACGAAAATATTCCATAATGATATAATAAGAAAAGCGTGAAAAAAACTGTTGTTCACATTCGTTTATATTGTAATTCCAGTTTCCAACATCGTCCTTCATAACTACAAACAGTAAAACAAAACTGTTGTTTAAATTTATTAATGCTGTTAAGTACCGTACCATATTGTAGGGTACTGTACTTTCGGTAACTCTAATCTTCACTTGTGTAGCATAACTGAATTCATCCGTGTGGACTTAGCACACGATACCTGTGTGAAAATAAAATTCAATAATATAAGCTTTTTCTTCTATAGTAAATGCAACATATTTCTGAAACACACTGTACTCTGTACTGTTTACTTCACTGCTAGCAACAGCGGCCGTAAGTTTGTGTGACTGACGTTAGCAAGGACATTAGTGAAAGGGGTGGGAGTCAAGTATATTTAGAAAAGCAGGTACAATAAAAATGCAAGTAAAAATAAAGTGATGTCCCTGTATGTAGACTATCACTCGAAATGTAAGGAGTTCTCATGAAATTGCTGATGTTATTCACTTTATATATTGTAGCCATGGTCCTTCCACCCCCGTCTAAGGAGGTATTGCAACGCGTAAGGGAAGAGTTTGGGCTGGACGAGCAAGGAGTGAAACAGGGGGTACAGGTGATAAGAGAATGGCTGGATCATCAACCCCACCTGCCCCATGACTGCGGTGAGTGTACCAGATGAAATACTGATTCAAAGGGAACCAAACGCGTACTGAAGTCTATCTTTGCGCTTTACTATTCTTCACTTTATCGTCAATTACACCATCCCTCTGTTAATTCCATTATTTGTCCCATGGTCTTGCTTATAGAGATCTAGAAGCAAAATTAGCCCGACTCTTGAAGCTCCTTATAGAGAACGATTCACACCACAATGATTTAACAACGGTTTTCAACCCAGTATTATTTGAATATTACAGGAAGATATTTCACAACTGTCCCTCGCCGTGGCGTCGTGGTCTAAGGCATCTGCCTAGACAAGAGTCTAGGGAGCGTAAGCAATTCTGCTCCTCGCAATGCCGAATGAGGGCGGAAAGACACGAATGTTATACCTGCTATGCTGAATGACAGCGACAGTCGTAAAAGAGGAAGCAGGCAATACTGCTTCTCGGAATGCCGTGCGGTCACGTGCTCACTGATGTAATAATATAGTTTTTATGTTAAAATATATCTTGAGGTAGGTCTAACTGAATTTTCGGTCATTGTATTACAGAGGTGTGAAAATTATTAGAATAATCTTAATTTTAAAGGTTTTTGATAGTTCCTTCACAAATATTCATTGAATTGATGAATATTGGTGTATATTACTATACTGATGTAGGATATATTTACTACTAACAATGCCGGAAAGCATTGTTGTACATTGGTATTTTTCTTATTTTACAATTGTTATGGGAATTCAGAAATTATTATATTATGTTGGCGGAATTGGAAACATCAAAAATTAATTAAGAAATGCTTTAAACAAATTGTTCTTTGCGTTTATATTGTTGTGAAGTTCAAATGAACGTATACATCTGTTTTGTGCATTAACATTGCCATTTTAATTGTAATTAGATTTATTTATATTTAATTATAATACAGATAATGACCGCAAATTCAGTTAGGCCTACCTCAAGATATATTTTAACATAAAAACTATATTATTATATAAGTGAGCACGTGCAGAATTTCCCTTCTCATCTTCGGACAAACACAATAATGGTGAATCATGTCATATGTACGCAGATGCTGAAATACAGGTCTTTAAAGATAAGTTTAATTTAATTTAAAATACAAAATCTCCACACCGCACGGCATTCCGATTTGCTTCAATTTTTTGTCATTCGACATAGCATTCGCCTCTTTCCGCCCTCATTCGGCATTGCGAGGAGCAAATTGCAGACTCTTGTTCTGCTAGGACTCGTTACGGAATGCGCGCTGGTCGAATCCTCATCGGGGAAGAAATTTTCTCATGAAATTTCGGACAGTGTACCGCAGAAGTGGGTAAAGTCAATCAGTGGGTGTAAAATCGATCATTTGCGATTTTTATCGAACATATATTTTCTCAGTTACTTGTTAAAATTTTGTTATGCTGACTTCATTGCCTGCGCATGCCAACAATGGGAACACTGCGTAATTACCGTTGAAGTGAAAATGTTTATTTTCAACTTTTTCTCTTAAACGAAAACAAAGTTTTACAAACTCTAAATTATAGTCAGCAGCGAAAGGAGACAGGAAGTATACGTAAGTACTTTTCGTTGAGATTGTATCCTGAAATAACAGTTTTGCAGTTCGTAAATGTTAGTATTGAAACTTATTATTTTAAGAAAACTTGCACCTTTGTAGGGTTAAGTCGATCATGCCATCGACCTACTCGAAACAGATAGGACCAGCAGGAAGAATAAATTGTTCACCGAAATACCTCCAACTAACACTTATAAACAGAAAAGTGTCATAGTATAGCTTATATTGATGGGATAATGGGGAAAGAGGAAGACGAAATTATGATGAATTTCTTGCGTAAGAGATGCACTGCCAAAGGAACATATTTTGTACACCCCTCTTTACCTGACTATGGGAACAACGTAGTTTCTAAAGTGACATGAGGAGGGGAAGATTTCAAATAACATCTGATATAAACCTAAGCAATGTTGAATTGCATTTTAGATTATAATTGAAGGGTGGTATTTCAAAGTAAATTTTGAATTCTTAAATCTTTGTTTGTTGGTATGTGAAGTATTAAAATGTGCTTTTTATGTTTTATAAGTTGGCAATCATAGTCATGATTGTACAGTGGAGACCTATAGGCCTAATTGTATCGAATAGTATGATCAGAGTAACAAAAGATACAGTATATAATGCTATAGATATATATTTAAGATTATTGTTTTTACACCCTTATAACAAATAAAATATATGTAATACATTTAATTTGTTTTTTTTTTAAACATAAGCAGTGATCGACTTTACTCCGCAATATTTTAAAATCGATCTTAAACTAAAAATTCAATGGTGATCGACTTAACCCTATTTAAGCAGGTAACTTCGATCACAAGTCAAATAAAAAAACAGTTTTTTATAGATTGTAATTCAATTCTTGTAACGTGTCTTCATAAGTGAAGGATATGACGACAAAATGCTATTTTCTGAGGAACTTCGCTCCATTGCATAACCTCAATATCATTAAAAAGTTCCAAAATTTTGATCGACTTTACCCTCTTCTACGGTATGGGACCGGTGCCTACCCAGCATCGTGACGCACTTGGGGAGCTACGATAGGTAGTGAACTCCGGTTGAGAATGCCAGCTATAACGGCGGGGAGGGATCATCGTGCTAACCACACGATACGTCCATTCTGGTTGGATGATCGTCCACCTCTGCTTCGGCATGTGGGCGTGAGGCGAGCAGCCGGCTGGTCGGTCTAGGCTCTTCACGGGCTGTAACGCTGCGGATTATTATTATTATTATTATTATTATTATTATTATTATTGTTATTTGACAATTAATAAATCATGCAAGAAATTAATCTGAAAATAAGATCTTATTAGGGCCTAATGCCTAAAGGCTATTACAAACAAATACGATTCATTACGAAAATCCAACAATGGCAATTCATCCCGAGAATTCAATAGCTCTGTGCTTCCCCGCACTATAGTCCCGTCGCTCTAATTTCCTGCAGCCAATCGCGTTGCAGGTCGGCTACATTTAAACGTGTGCGTCTTGTGATTCGCTGATGAAGACGTTATTCATTTCTTAAGGCTCGATAAATACTTAATATAATCGCCCGCCATTTTGGCTCTTTCGTTGGCGTTCGCAGAAAGACGTTATTTGCCGCTCAATTATTTGCTGAATTACATTGCGTTTGATTTATTATCATAGAAGCTACGACATGATAATGTTTAACGGTGTGGCAAATAGATCCCTCGTATGGTAGCTCGGCAACGAAAGAACAAAAATGGCGAACGATACTATCTACATAGATTTTAAAGAGCCTTCACTTCCTCAGACGTAAGCAAAGAGAAGGAGTCACGCCGGGAATAACAGCGTCAGGACTATACAAAGTTTAGGTTTAGGACATTATTGAGGAAAGATATTTTTTTTTAGTTATGCATTTTAATTTCGTTTATTACCACTGTATTTTACTGTATGATTTATAAATATTTATCTGCTACTGAGAACAGACCATTTCCATCGCATCTTTCAAACCCCTTTCGGGTTACAACAATTGACGTGAAATGAATTTCAATAACAGTCAAAGCGATCTAGTTAGTGTGTATAATACCACAGCTTTGGAGGTCTGAGCATGCGCGATGCGTTGAATCTGAGACTTGGAAAATTCAAGTGGGCCTTTTTTCTTCTGGAACTCTGACACCATAGTTTAAAAAACCTTATCTCCAATTTATAAAATTTTCCAGAAAATAACTTTTTATTATCAATCAGTTTTTGCCCATTGTGAATACCAGAGGTCTGCATCGGATGTTTTCGCTCGAGCGCCAAGTAGTTCATAGCATAATCCGATAGGTAGCGCACATGCATGATGGGTAAAATTGTCACGAGCGATAAATCCTCGAACGGTATAAGCCGAGCGTTAGACATTCGTTCTTGTTACAGTGATGAACTGTACAGTAACATCATAGATGTTTATCATTTCAAAACTTTGTTTAACTAACCTCTCCATAGTACAACTACAAAACTTGCTTTAAAATGCAATATAAATGTTGTAGGTAAATGTGATTTTGTTTTTGCCACATCTGATAGATGTTATTGGATTTTGTTTTATAAACGGAGAACACAATCATTTATTTTTTGACCTGCTGTTCACATTTTATTATGATATATATTATGTCTGATTTCTTCTTACTTGTAAATTTTATTATTATTATCTTATTCAATTATTATAAATTTGTAGTGTTTCTATAACCCAGTTTTTACTCCTGGTTGAGAACACAATCACATTATTATTATGATTAATTATTATAATGCAAGATCTGTATCAAGTTTTCTAGTAATAATAATAATAATAATAATAATAATAATAATAATAATAATAAAATAATAATAATAATAAAATAATAAAATAATAATAATAATAATTAATAATAATAATAATAATAATAATAATAATAATCTCTAATGATCAGTATCAATCTTTGCGTCTGTAACAGTTGTGCAGCATGATTATTCGTTTTATTATATTTTCTGTGACGTTATCTCTGTACTAATATTGTTATTAATCTACTGCTATATCAATAATATTTTGTAAAAGTTTCTACATTGTCGCAGTATATAGGCGGAACACTATGTATGGACCTATCATATTATATGTGTGGTAAATCAAATATTGAATAATTATTAATTAGCAATAATAACTGTATACCGAAGTTTTTCATACTATTTTATTTATAACTTCATGTTCCTGTTTTCGCACGTTCCATTGACTGTTCCATTAAATGTTTGTCATAAACGCAGAAAATAAAGCCTTTTTTTACCGTGTGAGCAAAACATATGTGTATCTTATCTGTCGCCTTCCATACAAGATAAGACATGTCGGTGAGATGACCTTGTACTGTGCTTCTATTTATTACGATCGTATCACGACCGATCGTATCTCACTCGAGGGTGCGACACTCGACCGAGTTCAAGCGAGCGATTTAACTCCAATGCAGCACTCTGGCGAATACCTTAAAACTGCTTTTGGGACAGAGAAAAATAATAAATCTAAAACATAAACTGCAAGGCAATCACATAATATCCAAGGAAAACAATATTATGGACTTATACGGCTTTTTGATTTATTACAAACAGTACCAGACTCCTGTTAATATACCTTAAGTTCCTCTATTCTTCGAAAACATTTAGTGATTTTTACAATCCCATATTTCCTAAATATATATTAAATCACCAGCATACAATTAACCAGTTGCACTTACGTTACTAGTGACTGGAATATGCCCACTTTTTAGTAAAGTATATCATGATTAAATAAACCAAATAGTTGTTTACTAATTGGATAACCTTGTCTCACTCTCACATATTGCCTAAGTTCTTGTTTATAGTGTACTACGTTATGCAATAATAATTGTAAAATTAGCATTTATTTTGTCCAAGCCTTGACTTCAGCATTAAGTAACATGTTACAAAAAGTAGCGTCTTTAAATGACAAGCAAGTTCTCGCCATATATTTCTTGCAACAATTAAATGAGTTATGGCACATTGCCCGTTGTCATAGTTTCAGAGATCTTCATTTTTTCACTTCCTTCTCATATAAAAATTATTTCGAGTATTTCTCGGAATAAAAAAAACATATCTTCACCATTTCTAACGCATTAAGAAAGGTTTTCTGCCTGTTTATCCGTCAAAAAGTTTTTAATCAATCTAAGAAAGGCGCATTCTCTAAAAGAGGGAGAATGGAATACTCCTATAATAGTAATATGCGTTACAAGAGCGGTATGTTGAAGTTTTCATGTTCGAGGAAAAGATTGAAAAAGCGAAACGTAGTTGAGATTTTTTAATTTCCGAGAACATGAAAACAAACATACCGCTCGTGTATCGTACATTATTTTGTGCGAAGATCGTTTATTACATACCTGAAAGAAGAATTTCTAATTAGTTGCAATGAAATCTCCATCTTGGTTTCTGTTCAATGACGGCAACTTATAAAAACTAAAATATCTATCTTCAACATTGTTCCTATAAAATGTTTTCTGTGTTTACTATACTCCAGCAGGCCGTGATATACGTCTGTCTTTTTTTCCCCAGTCTATAAATGCGAACTTAAAACAAACGGTAAGGTTATGTAATGATTTATTTTTTCATAATATTTTAACAATATTATTTATATAACATATTGCAGTAATAACATCGGCATCTGGAATCTTATTGATTTTTTCACGGCTTCCTTAATGTTACTTGCATTACAAGTGCAGTAACTTTTGTGGTGTTGTAGAGTTTACTTAATTTTTGCAAATATTTAAAAACAATAATTAACAGTGCAATTTAGGTGAAATTGCAGTGGTAAGTTTCCAATTTATAATTATTACTATGTTAAACGTCTCTAGAAATAATGTGCTAAATGCCTAAAGCAGTAAAATGAATGTCGCTCTTAAGCGGTAAGAAGAGGGAAATTGTTATGTGTGTTAGGTTGGGAATACTGAATATGGTATTTCACACTTACCGCGTATTGGTTTTGTGCGGAATGCAAGCAAATACGCACGATCTCGCACAAAGTCTATTCTCTAGTCTGCTTTGTCTACCACAAAATAATTCCACCAACATCTATACTAATAATAAATCTGTAGCCGAAATTTTTTTGGTAATTTTCCATTTTCCAAAAATAATTGGCCCTAACATATATAATCAACCACCCTGAAACCGAAAATCGCATTTTTGCAATTTTTGTTTCTATGTCTGTCTGTATGTTTGTTATCTTTTCACGCGATAACGGCTGAACCGATTTATATGAAAATTGGTATATAAATTAAGTTCGTTGTAACTTAGATTTTAGGCTATATGGCATTCAAAATACTTTATTTAAAAGGGGGGTTATAAGGTGGACTGAATTAAATAAATCGAAATATCTCGCTTATTATTGATTCTTGTGAAAAATATTACATAACAAAAGTGTCTTTAAAAATTATTTTCGATAAGTTTTATTCTTCACAAAAGTTTGATAGGACTGATATTTAATGAGATAAATGAGTTTTAAAATTAAAATAACGCCATCTAAGACGGTGCAAAGAATTAAGAACAAATGACTTCGTCTATAAGGGGCCTTGGACATCAACAATCGAATGCTATTAAACATAGCCTACAGAGAATATTTCTGTGTTTGTATGAAGTAATATCAGAAGCTAAATTAACCGATTTGTATAATTAATTATCAATTCACCATTGGAAAGTGTAGTTTCTCTAGATGGATATAATGCTATATAATGTTATTACAGTAACGTCGGAGTAAATCGAGGACAGGTAAGATTAAATAAAATAGCTTCTTATGCACAGAAAATTTGATAGGCTATTTTGTACATTCGTTTTCTGTATTCCTTAAAATAATATTTACGTACACTCATTTTAATCTCAGAGAATTAACGAATAACGAGAGTGTATTGATTTAGTATGCAGTAATAGTACGTTAGCTTAGCAATCCATTATTTTATAATTCAAATTTTAACTATGCTCAATTGAATCGTGTTAAAATACATAAAATATATATGCAATAAATGCAATGGAAAAAAAAATGGGTAATGAGCGAAGCAGATTATCTTGCGCTGTTGTAAAAGTTGTTCCCTGGATCAAACGTCCTATTTTAATTATGTAATTACTTTATATTTATTTCTAACAGGTGCAGCGGAGCGCACGGGTACGGCTAGTTAGTCAATAAAGCCGTAAAGCAGAAATGTGTTGTATGGAATATTTAATGGTTTTAATGCCTCAACAGACGACGCCAGACTGGAGCGGTGGATCATACGCTGCAAGAACAGCCTGGAGAGGACTAAGCACTCGCTGGACATGTACTACTCCCTGAAGACGGTTGTGCCGGAGATGCTGCTTGACAGGGATCCGCAAGCCGATTGGTTCAAGACGTCTGTTAATATGGGGTAACATTAATTTATCACTGAACTTTTACGGGTTTTGTACGCTTTCCTTAGTTCAACTGTACTTATTTTAATATAGTTTTCATTACAGCCTATAAGAGTATTATGCAACGAGCCTATAATGAAAGTAATTAAGGAGTGATTATGGATATTTATGAAACGAGCGCAAGCGAGTTTCATAATTTTCATACGAGCTTCTTAATTACCATTATAGGAGAGTTTCATAGGACTTTTTATGCTCGACCATATTTCTAACTTGATATTATTAATTTTATTGTATCTGACCTGGAGCAATGTTCCGTATGTTGTGAGATGTGCGCAGACGCGAAAGTATTGATTTTTTCCGAGGAACAGATGTCCACATTGACCTTGCTATGCCATAAGAACCTACAGAGATAATATTGAAATTAAATTAGACATTGGAAAACGAGATGAGAAATTGAATTTATTTGAAAATTATTTACAATTAACACTAATAATTATAGTAACAGAACATAACCTTCTGCGACAGTATTGGATTTCCAGCCTCCGTGACTTTTCGTTAATTCTCTTTCGATTGCATATCCGAGAATAATCGATACTTGCGGTTTTATAACGGTAGAAAGCTGACCTGTCATTGGCTGAACAGTTGTAACCTGAGTCGTCATTGGCTGAAAGCCCTGACCTTTAATGAGTAGGTGTGCTTTAATGACATGCATTAAAGGTCTGCTACCAGGTGTATAATTACTACATTTCGGCTTGGTCGAGCATAAATCACATTTTCGCAATGCGATATACAATTAAAGATTAACGTTATGGACGTAGTGTTACTTTCTTTACAAATCGGCTAAAATTTACTGTGCCTCAATAAAATGAATTTTGAGAAGGGATGTTTGAGTCGCTTGAGAAACTTCTTGCCCCAGCAACTAAAACTTACCCTAGTAATGCCGGACTTCAATTATTGTGACGTTTGGGTAAGTGACCTAAGTTCTGAACTGTCAGTCAAGTTACAGCGATTTTACAATTCATTTTATATTTTCAGATATGCCTAGTAATATAATAAAATAAGTATATATAAATTTCAATCATAAGACATCTGTTTTGCAAATGTTTATTTGCTATATGAATATAGAATATATTAACATTTTCGCCTTATTGGGCATCATCAAATATAATAAAATATGTAATCTGAACTTTGATCAACTTGAGCAAATATCAAATGAGCAATGTATTATACATGGTGTTGGATCTTGATGAGCTTTATGTATAAAAGTATAAATAACATGAAGGATAATTAATTTCAATGTGATGCAAACTTTTAAAATTTAAATTGAAATTTATTGTGTATACATATAACTCATGTTACAGTATGAATTCAAATTAATATATTAGAATTATACGATTTATCAATGATGTTAAAAATTATGAATGGGATAATATCGGATTACAACACTTGCAAATAAAAGAACGCCTTACAATTTATACAGATAATCAATATTACAAGTTACTATTCTCTAAAGAAGCTTTTGTCATCCAGTCTGCTGTCAAAAAATCTGAAAGTTAGAATTTATAAAACAGATATATTACCGGTTGTTCTGTATGGCTGTGAAACGTGGACTCTCACTTTGAGAGAGGAACAGAGACTGAGGGTTTTTGAGAAAAGGTTCTTAGGAAAATATTTGGGGCTAAGAGGGATGAAGTTACAGGAGAATGGAGAAAGTTACACAACGCAGAGCTGCACGAATTGTATCCTTCACCTGACATAATTAGGAACATTAAATCCAGACGTTTGAGATGTGCAGGGCATGTAGCACGTATGGGCGAATCCAGAAATGCATATAGAGTGTTAGTTGGGAGGGCAGATGGGAAAAGACCTTTGGGGAGGCCGAGACGTAGATGGGAAGATAATATTAAAATGGATTTGAGGGAGGTGGGATATGATGGTGGAGACTGGTTTAATCTTGCTCAGGATAGGGACCAATAGCGGGCTTATGTGAGGGCGGCAATGAACCTCCGGGTTCCTTAAAAGCCAGTAAGTACAGTAGCGTGCAAATTAATCCGAACATTTTCTGTCAATGTTGGCCTCACAGCTGCTCATACCGCTTTAATTGACATCTGTAGTACGTGTAATTCCATTGTTAAAGGTCTGTCGTTATTAATTTTTTATAATATATGACATTTTGCCTGTCGTTTTGTACTTATGAGTATTTCACTTGTGTAGAAGACTTAATACTGCAAACCTGTGTACATTCTGTCGTCTTCACAAATGGATACAACTCCACGAAAACGGTCTAAAATTATAACATTAGCAGAGCATTCTTCTATGACACAGAGGCAAATTGCTGCAGAATGTCACATCGGTTTGGCTACTGTTAATTCGATCATAAAACGATACAGGGAGACTGGATCCATCACACCCCAGAAAAAAGGAAACTGTGGCCGGAAAAGGAAGACTTCACCTGCAGATGATCGTTTAATTGTCAGGAAAAGTAAATTAAATCCTAGACTAACTGCTGTCGACTTAACCCGCGAGTTAATGGCTACCACTGGGGCGAATATTCACGTCACAACAGTGCGGCGTAGGCTTTTGGAAGCTGGACGAAGGGCTCGTAAGCCTATTAAGAAGCAACTGCTAACCCCTGTTATGTGCAAAAAACGCTAAATGTGGGCAAAATTACATCAACACTGGACAGTGAATGACTGGAAGAATGTATTTTTTCCGATGAGTCTCATTTCGAGGTCACGGCCACCGTGTTTCTTACGTACGGAAAGGATCCGAAAAAGTAACAGCAGCTCATCTCCAAAAAGCACCCAAATACCCCCTAAAGTAATGTTTTGGGTTGTTTTACACATGAAGGTCCTGGAGCATTAATACCTATCAAGGGAATGATGAATTCTGACAAATATATTCATTTATTGGAAACCAGAATCGTACCCCAGCTGCAAAAATAATTTCCGGATGGCAGAGGTGTGTTCCAACAAAACCTGGCACCATGCCATACGTCTCGAAAAAACAGAATTCTTCAACAAGAAGAATATTCAGGTACTCCCCTGGCCAGGCAACTCACCCGACATCAACCCCATTGAGAACTTGTGGTCAATTTGCAAAAGAAGAATGGAAAAATGGATTGTTCTGCAAAGGAGAAGATGATTTCTGCCCTCATTGGTGTATGGTTTCGCGATGAAGAAATGAAGAATATTTGTGGGAAATTAGTGGAATCTATGCCAAATCGTCTCAGAGCTGTTATTAGGAACAAGGGAGGCCACATAGATTACTGAGGTATGTCTTAGATTTTTTTTATCCCGCTTGAGTGTTTTTGCATAATTAATTACGTTGTTCTGATTAATTTGCACGCTACTGTAAGTTCTATTCTCTGAAGAAAACCGTGCGTTGTTTGTGATCACTACGGAAAACTTGAATTTGAAAATAAAATATACTTTGTGCCTTTAATGTGAATCAAAGAATATTAATAAGGCCTGTTAAACCTGTTTTTCTTCTCGCTTTCAGGTACACCTGTCCGTTGTCGAAATTGACGAAGGATCTCAGCAGAGTGATAATGCTGGGTTGCTTAAATCCCGACTCTACGACTTTAGTCACAAGTGACATAGTGAGAGCAAGCTTGATGGTTCAAGACATCAGAATGTGTGAAGATTACTGTTCCTCTGACATTTACATAATGGATTTCGACAAATTTACAATCGGACATTTCTCCAAAGTCACCTTGCCTATTTTGAAGAAAATAGAAGTATGTTCCATGGTAAGTGAACATATTTATTAGTAATTGAAGTTCGTTTCAAAGCTGCGTTCCGCAAAGACAATAGACTGAAAATATGAATTAAATGAATTAAACGTTCATACATTTGCTATACACTTCCCTGCTGTAGAACGAGGGGAAATGATTCTTAATAAGAATGTTCCAACAGGACACTAATCCACTGCCTTCAAAAGTTAGGTTAGGTTGGGTTGCTTTGTTTCCTTCGCTATGTATCCATGCAGTAGACTCACTCCATGCTAATTCTATGAATGAGAGACTTACACTGTTTTCGCTGTAAGAAAAATCCTAATGTAAACATAAGCACGTTATACATCTTGATTACCAGGCTTCGAGACTTTCGACCCGATACAATAAGTTTACTGTGCATGCACTATAGGTTGTTGACTCGCTGCAGGTAGATAGAGATGTGTTGAGGTAACAACGTTGCTATTTAGAGTAGAGTACGGTAGTATGGGGAAACACATATGTACATTCTGAAAGTAAATATACATTACACAATGACAATGTCAAAAGAATGTGAAAAGCATTTATTCTCCTGTCTTTATAAGCATTTGTGTTTAATTATACACAGTGTTAATGGTGGAAATAAACATGTAGCAATTTTAATTTCTTCATTTATCCTATTGGTCGTCTTTAGGAAGTGCAGTTACAGTACCGAATTGCAGTCTACCACAAGATACATTTTCAGTGTCTCAAACGTAAATCTTTTTCTGTTATCTGCCAAACACAGTTTGTACTGTAGAAAGCTGCGCTCTACGTCGCATGACGTGATAGGAGCAAAACGAAAAAACCTAACATCATTGCAGTCTCTAAGAGACAGTCCTTTATTCTCGGGTGACTCTATGTCCACTAATTTGCTGTTTATGTTACACAATGTTCCATATCCGTTATTTTTACATAAAATTGATTTCCACTTCTGTTTTACACGTTCAGTAACCGGTGTACTTGGTGTCTCATTAATTCTCTGTGTCATTTCCTCAATTAATTTGAGGGCTTCCGGCATCTCTCGCTCTGACTTTTCTAACCGTGTAATAGTTTCAGACACAGTTTGAAAATAGGTTTGTATGAAAACCAAATTATTATTCGTCAGAACCTTCAAATTCAGAGCGTTTTCCTTTGCGTATTTGTTGGCATTCATTCTACAGTACCCCCACCCACTGTACGCTTTACCACTATACTCAGTACGCCGTTAAGCGGATTTCCCACTGAACTGCTCTATCGGGTCCGAAGTCTCGAAGTCTGTAAATTACACAACTTTTAACACTGTATCACTTCGGAATATATATGATAAGAACTTTCTTGTGTTAAATATTAACGTACCTTGTTAATATGTTTCGACCTATTTTCGGTCATCTTCGGAACTGGTCATTGTTGGTCTTGGTACCTCTTGTTTCCTGTGTGGGTGCGTTCGTAGTGTAGAGTCAAAGAGTGTGTGTGTTTTGAAATTGAGTTGTGTGTTGAGGATATCGTTGGGGTGTGTTTTCGTGTGTTTGTATATTTCATATTGTTCTAGTGTGTTTAGTTTCTGGCTTTTTGGTTGGATGTGCAGTATTTCCATGTCTGTGTTGATGTCTCTGTAGGTGTGGTTAGCATTTGTGATGTGTTCTGCATATGTGGAGGTGTTTTGTAATTTTGTTATGACTATGATGTGTTCTTTGTAACGTGTTTGAAATGATCTGCCTGTCTGTCCTATGTAGAAGTTGTTGCAGGTGTTACATTTGAGTTTGTATACGCCTGTGTGGTTGTATTTGTTTGTTTGTGTTGTTTGTTTGTTGAGATGTTTTTGTACAGTGTTATTTGTTCTGTACGCGATATTGTATTTTAATTTCTTGAATGAGGTTGCAATTTTATGTGTGTTTATGTTTTCGTATATTAGTGTGATGTATTTTTTGTGTTCTTGTGTTTGTGCTGTATTCTTCTGTTTTTTGTGGTTTTGTTTTATCTTACTTATTATGTTGTCTTTGACTCTACACTACAAACGCACCCACACAGGAAATAAGAGGCGCCAAGACCAACAACGACCAGTTCCGAAGATGACCGAAAATAATAATAATAATAATAATAATAATAATAATAATAATAATAATGATTTATTTTAGCTGGCGAAACATGTTAACCAGCAAAAGTGTATATTAATAATTAAAAGAATTCAACAATTTGATTTAAGTTCATGTATACAAGCAACAAAGTGAACTATTAATTAAACACTAAAATAAACTGAAATTAAGTTAAAATACATAGTATTACAAATAATATTAGGTAATAGAAAGAGATTATTATGAGACAATTTTGAAAATACAGCACTATGATTCTAAAGAAAGCAATGTAGTCAGTGATAATTTAAATCAGTATGATTGGAGTGAAATGCTAATAAGGTTATCTTTTAGGTCGAAACATGTTAACAAGGTACATTAATAATTAACACAAGAAAGTTCTTAGCATGCATATTCCGAAATAAGCACGTTACTGTCATACCCGTGATTGGCTCTCAGTCGAAACACTCACATGACGCAGGAAAATATAGTTCGTATTTGGAAACCATAATCTTGTATCATTTGAAAATAAAAAAATTGAATTCTATTTGTTAAATGCGATGAAACATATAACTTCACTCACATGTAAAACACTATGTAAAAGAAAAGCTACGTTTATATTTTGTTATGTACTATGAACGCGGATGAATACCAACAGTAATACCGAGGTAGTCTCTTCTTGTAACAAGCTGGCGTCACTTGAGCTCATAGTTGTTCACGTAAACACGTGGTACTGAAGTTTGGCTTCTGCATCCTCGGTGTGTGTGGTTATTAAATATAAGAGTGGAAACCCTCTCAAAAGCGGAGAAAAACAAATAGTCTTAAATGTGTATAATAAGTTAAGTGAGTAGAATCCAACGTTCCGGCTGGAAGGGTTTACTGACGCTGTTGAGGACCGTCTCGTCATAAATGCTGCCGACGAAAGTTCTGACGACTCCGATTAGAAGGAATAACTCCTTTGTCTGCCAGCGATTAACCTTACACCTAAGTTTAAAATAATTTAATTACAGTAATTATAAAGTAAATGTTTCCTAAGCAAACGAATGCATAGTAGTGAGGTTAGGCCTACTTGACGAGTAACGGGAAATGTTTAACATGAAACAGAATGTACAACAGTAGGCGGGAACACGTACTGAGAATCTATGGCGCCAAACAGCGGCCAATGAAGCCTCACTTCAGTCACGTGCTATTGTTTACATTAGGATTTTTCTTACAGCGAAAAGATTATAGGTTAGATGCAATTGGGTTCGGTTAGGTTAGGTTGAATTAAGTTAGATTATGTTAGGTGCAGTTTGATTAGATTAGTTTGAGTCGTGATGTGGCTGTAGTTTTGGTTGGGTTAGGTTGGATTAAGTTAGATTATTTATAGATAAATACAATATAATATTTGTTACTCAGTCAAATGACAAATTAATGTAAAATAATGACTTATATTATATGGTCATTAAGTTTTATACACATAAATTACATATTGCAAACGTTTTCGCCCATTCAGGCATCTTCAGGCACAATTATACAATATCTCAATATCAAACTGTATAGTCATTACATTGGTGGTAGATAAACTGTTTAAAATTAATGATATACAACATCTTCATAATTAAAATGTAATGTTACTGGTCATAAAATTACATACATAAATCATAACACCACGTTGTTTCTAATTTTAATATTATTTTAATTTAATGACCTGTAATATCACATTTTAATTATGGAGATGTTGTACAGCATTAATTTTAAACAGTTTATCTACCACCAGTGTAATGACTAGACTTCGTGGAATTGCCACGAGAATCGTAAGGTTTACTATGCACGCAGTATAGACTGTATGAGAAAGGGAGGTGCAACGGATCGAGTTTGTCTCTGATGTAAACACTGAGCAGTATACTGCGGTTACAATAAAACCTGTATCCTGCATTCAAGAAATATAATGAATGATCATTGAAGTAGGAAATGTCTAAACACGTAAGTACATAATTATTTTATAGTGAGATATATTAACTCTCAAAATTTAATGTAAGATACATCATTCTTCAATATGTGCATTGCAGTGAAGAGTTACGTACATTTTCAGCGACTGCAAAGTGAACCTCCTCCGATGGTCACTCAAACAGTTTTTATATTGGGAAAAAGTACGTTTAACATCACACAATGTAGTAGGTGCATATTTGAAGAACGGGAAGTCACTACTTGTTAGTACACCATCTTCAGACGTCTTGTCGTGACCTGATAGCACATCATTTATAATACGAAGTTGTGAATAGGCAGAATTTTTAGCAATAATGTTTCTCAACTTACATTTCATTTTTTCTGAAATTAGTGAATTGTTATTTTGGATAACGGTTTGTGATACGTTATACACTACATGAATGGCTTCTGAGAGTTATAGTTTAGACGATTCTAACAGGGTGATGCTTTTGGACACGATTTTATAATTAGAATCAATGAACAGAATATCTTCCAATAGCTGATCAGAAGGCAATGATTTTACAGCTGCAACAGCAGAACTGTCTGTGCTATCCAATGCATCAATTACCTCCATTATTTTGCCGTAATATTGTGCATAATAATTAACAGCATCCTACCACGTTTTCCAACGGGTCAAGACTGGCTGCGGGGGTAAGGGTATTCCAGGGGCAATTGTTTGGAACAGCAACATTCTCATTGTAGTTTGTTTGATTGAATTCTTGTCTGCACTGAACAAATGTTAAGCTCTGACTATTCCAACCACAGTAATGCAAAAACAAGTGCTTACATAGGTATACATTAGCTGTAGCTGCTCTATCTATTTGGACCGGTCATAATTCTTAACATGAACTGCTTATACTAGGAGAACGGGACGTCGCTCACCTCTTCTATACTACCGTACATCGGCAACCTGATTGCATGCTGCGTGTGGCAATACAACGAAGTCTAGTAATGACTATACAGTTTGATATTGATATATTGTATAATTGTGCCTGAAGGTACCTGAATGGGCGAAAAAGTTTGCAATATGTAATTTATGTGTATAAAACTTAATGACCATATAATATAAGTCATTATTTTACATTGATTTGTCATTTGACTGAGTAACAAATATTATATTGTATTTATCTGTATTAATTGATAATTTGAACAATTTTCATCATGCTGTCTAAGTTAGATTATGTTAGGTGAAGTTGGGTTATATTCGTTTGAGTTGTTCCCTCTGTCATATGGTTGTAGTTTTGCATTAAGCGGTGAACATTCATCATGCTAATTATATGACTAAAATTTTTTATTCGAAAATGTCCAAAATTATTTCGTAGTCCTTAGAACAAAGGACACTGAATCTTTGAAATTGACTAAAGTAAGTAATATATTGAGTGACAATAATTTACCACGATCTACATAAATGTTTAAGTCTCTTCGCTTTCAAGAGTAAACTACTCTTTTGTGTTTGCTATCTCGAAGAATTGCAGTGACTAGATTTAATTACAGTGAAGTTTATTTTTAGAAACTAAGCGTTAAGTGCTCTATTTCGAATTCATTGGCAATTCTTCTGCTGCAAAATAAATTTAAACGTTACGTAGCATGATGAATGTATTATTTTTCTCAGTGACGTGTACTCCATTTTACCCGCAAGAGTTTACGAAAGAGGTACAAGAGAAATTGTAAACACTAGAAAAATTGAAGGGATAATATGAAAAACATGCCCAAAATAATCTGCTTGACAAAACTGGCGCGCTCTAATAATTTATTAATCATTGTTTTGTTTATTTTCAGAAAGGCTACAATGTGAGAATTAAGGGAATCCATTTAGTCAACGTTCCTCCCACTGCAGAAGTATTGATCGGCCTTCTGAAATCTGTTTTCAAACAGAAAATTGTTGCTAGGGTAAGATAAAAGTAACCATAATCAATCCCATTAATATAACAAATTCACTGCTTTTTTTAATATGCCTTCCTCTATCAAGCTCTAGGCATGCTATACTTACTTACTGGCTTTTAAGGAACCCGGAGGTTCATTGCCGCCCTCACATAAGCCCACCATTGGTCCCTATCCTGAGAAAAATTAATCCAGTCGCTACCATCATATTCTACTTCCCTCAAATCCATTTTAATATTATCTTCCCATCTACGTCTCGGCCTCCCCAAAGGTCTTTTTTCCTCCGGCCTCCCAACTAATATTTTATATGCATTTCTGGATTCGCCCATACGTGCTACATGTCCTGCCCATGTCAAACGTCTGGATTTTATGTTCCTAATTATGTCAGGTGAAGTGTACAATGCGTGCAGCTCTACGTTGTGTAACTTTCTCCATTCTCGTGTAACTTCATCTCTCTTAGCCCCAAATATTATCCTAAGAACCTTATTCTCAAACACCCTTAATCTCTGTTCCTCTCTCAAAGTGAGAGTCCAAGTTTCACAACCATAAAAACAACCGGTAATATAACTGTTTCATAATTCTAAATTTCAGATTTTTTGTCAGAAGACTAGTTGACAAAAGCTTCTCAACCGAATAATAACAGGAATTTCCTATATTTATTCTGCGTTTAATTTCCTCCCGAGTGTCATTTATATTTGTTCCTGTTGCTCCAAGACATTTGAATTTTTCCACCTCTTCGAAGGATAGATCTCCAATTTTTATAGTTCCATTTCGTACAATATTCTGGTCACGAGACATAATCATATACTTAGTTTTTTCGGGATTTACTTCCAACCCTATCGCTCTACTTGCTTCAACAAGAATTTCCGCGTTTTCCCTAATCGTTTGTGGATTTTCTCCTAACATATTCACGTCATCCGCATAGACAAGCAGCTGATGTAACCCGTTCAATTCCAAACCCTGCCTGTTATCCTGGACTTTCCTAATGGCATATTCTAGAGCGAAGTTAAAAAGCAAAGGTGATAGTGCATCTCCCTACTTTAGACCGCAATGAATTGGAAAAGCATCAGATAGAATCTGGCCTATACGGACTCTGCTGTAAGTTTCACTACGACACGTTTTAATTAATCGAACTAGCTTCTTGGGAATACCAAATTCAGTAAGAATAATATATAAAACTTCTCTCTTAACCGAGTCATACGCCTTTTTGAAATCTATGAATAATTGATGTACTGTACCCTTATAATCCCATTTTTCTCCAATATCTGTCAAATACAAAAAATCTATACTACAATTCCCAAATATACTCAATATAGTTTCCTCTATTTTGTCGCTCTTCTTTCTGTTTCATCAGACATTTTTCTGCTGAGATCTGCAGTCTCAGTCTAGACCAGGCATGTCAGAAATCAGACTCTGAATGTGCAGTTATGTGCGCGGATCGCCGGTCTGTGCAGGTTGCATCATTCAAGCGTTGCTCTTACCAGTTCTTAGCTGGAGGGGTGTACAATAATCTATTCTGCGCTTCTAGGGTTGGATTAAATAAACATTTGGACATTATAAACATAGTTAGCAGAACAAAAAAAAAAACACGGTTATTATCAGTGTCTATATTTGACAATTGTAATACAAGAAACTTTAGGCTCACTCAGTTATACTTGACAAAGTAGTGGTTTGTAAAGCATAATTTATTAATATGATTTTTATACAGTATTTGAAGAAAAAAATTGCAGTAATTTCGAAACAACTAGAAACGAACAAATATTTCATTTTATGTAGTAGGTACTAATTATATTGAAGTAATAGACCCTACTCTTTCATTGTTCGTCAAGCATTATTATTTACTGTGACCATTGGTACACAAATGTTGAAGAAAATATTATACTCCCAATTAATTACATGCAGTAGGACATTGTGAAGTTTTTACACTGGAATCATTTCTTTGCTCTATGTCAATACAAATTAATACCGGTATTAATATTAATAAATATAAATTAAGCTTAGAATTTGAATTCACATATAGTTTATTTGAAAACGTTGAGATCAAGTATCGACAAGTTGGGAGCGTTACTTAATAGTACATTATGCAACGAGCCTATAATGAAGGTAATTAAGAAGTGAGTATGGATATTTATGAAACGAGCGCAAGCGAGTTTCATAATTTTCATACGAGCTTCTTAATTACCATTATAGGCGAGTTTCATACGAATTTTTATGCTCGACCATATTTCTAACTTGATATTATTAATTTTATTGTATCTGACCTGGAGCAATGTTCCGTATGTTGTGAGATGTGCGCAGACGCGAAAGTATTGATTTTTTCCGAGGAACAGATGTCCACATTGACCTTGCTAGGCCATAAGAACCTACAGAGATAACATTGAAATTAAATTAGACATTGAAAAACGAGATGACAAATTGAATTTATTTGAATATTATTTACAATTAACGCTAATTATTATAGTAACAGAACATAACCTTCTGCGACAGTATTGGATTTCCAGCATCCGTGACTTTTCGCTAATTCTCTTTCGATTGCATATCCGAGAATAATCGATACTTGCGGTTTTATAACGGTACAAAGCTGACTTGTCACTGGCTGAACAGTTGTAACCTGAGTCGTCATTGGCCGAAAGACCTGACCTTTAATGAGTAGGTGTACTTTAATGACATGCATTAAAGGTCTGCTACCAGGTGTATAATTACTACATTTCGGCATGGTCGAGCATAAAAGAAATTAAAAGTGTAGTTCACAAGCTGTGAAGCGACGATGTTCTATTTATGTCAGATTTAAAGATTTATTAATATAAGTATACTGAATTAATATAGTGACGTGAGATAGAAAATTTGCCATTATATATTTTTCCAGAAAATTTTTCCGCCTTGCAAATAGTTGTTTTCTTCTCTCCTTACAACCTCATGAGCCTTACGTGTATTCCTCACAATATTCTCATCACTTACCAATTTATGAAATGAAAGTCGTAAGTCGTCTAATCTTTGATGGCCGTGTTAGTACAGACTCCAAAACAACGCCATTGTCAAATACGTTTTGCCGTGAGAGTACTGATTAAGAAATAAGCGCTGGCAAAATCATATTTTGAGAACTTTACTAATCTGATCTAAATTGCCACCTCACAACACTATCACCTCGACATAGGCTGATGAAAGCCTTTCATTTTAAAATAATTATTATTGTTGACTGAGTAAAACATCATAACAATTATGTTATATTATTCGTAATTTCTCTTCTCCGTTATCTGTGAGATGGGCAGGGCATGTAGCACGTATGGGCGAATCCAGAAATGCATATAGAGTGTTAGTTGGGAGACCGGAGTGAAAAAACCTTTAGGGAGGCCGAGACGTAGATGGGAGGATACTATTAAAATGGATTTGAGGGAGGTGAGATATGATGATAGAGACTGGATTAATTTTACTTGCTCAGGATGGGGACCAATGACGGGCTTATGTTTTCAGGGCGGCAATGAACCTCTGGGTTCTGAAAAGCCAAATAAGTAAGTATATTATAAGTATTAATTAATTTATTATTTATGTTTTTCATTTTTATTTATTTATTTATTCAAACTGCAAATGGGTGAACACCTGGTGGTAGAGGTAATATAATTACAATTTTAAATAATAAAGTCATTACCCAATTTTTTTGCAATAATAATAATGTTTCAATACTAATAATAATAATAATAATAATAATAACATAATAATAATAATAATAATAATAATAATAATAATAATAATAAACGAATAATCGGATATTGATATTTAAAGGAAAAGAACTGTCCTAGTAAACGGAGTAAAGCGAGCATAATTGAAAATAACAGAAGAAGATAATAAGAAACTACAAATCGGAACTTTACAACGAATTAAAAACACAGAAATTCTGGCAAGGTGAAGAAAGACTATATGAAACATTTGAAATATAAAGAAATAGAGGATCTAGAGATAATAATTTAATAATAATAATAATTAAATAATAATCAAAATAATAATAAAATAATAAAATGATCGGATATTGATATTTAAAGGAAAAGAACTTCCTAGTAAACGGAGTAAAGCGAGCATAATTTAAAATAACAGAAGAAGATAGAAGAAAATCTACAGGAACTTAACAATTCGAATTAAAAAAAAAACTGGAAAGGTGAAGAAAGACTATATGAAACAGAAGATATATATAAAGAAATAGAGGATCTAGATGATAATAATAATAATAATAATAAAATAATAATAATAATAATAATAATAATAATAATAATAATAATAATAACTCATTGGCGCTACAGCCCGTGAAGGGCCTGCTGCAGACCGACCAGCCGGCTGCTGGCCTCACGCCCACATGCCGAAGCAGAGGTGGACGATCATCCAACCAGAATGGAGGTATTGTGTGGTTAGCATATCGATGATCCCCCAGCCGTTATAGCTGGTATTCGCAACCGGATTTCGCTACCTATCGTAGCTCCCCAAGTGCATCACGATGTTGGATGAGCACCGGTCCCATACACTGGCTGAAATTTCATTAGAAAATTTCTTCCCCCATGAGTACTCGAACCAGCGCGCGAGTCCTAGGCATGATGCCTTAGACCACGACGCCACGGCGCGGAACTCTAGAGAGTATAGGAAGATACAATTCAATGTACCGTATCGCGAAGTAAAATATATGGACTTCACGAATAAGAACAGGAAATCCATGTGGTTGACAGAAAAATAAATCGGCAATAAAATAAATAAACTGGAATACTAGACAAATGGAGGAAATGTATAAGACCTGTAAGAGACAGGGAATCGTCAAGAAGATTTATAGTAGCTATGGAAGACAAAATAGCACCATCTGTTCTAAGAGAAGAAGTTGAACTAGCGCTTATGCAAATGAAGAATGGGAAAGCAACAGTTGGTGATGGAATCGCCATTAAATTAATGAAGATAAGAAGGAAATTCTATCATCATGCATCTAAATATCTGAGAAAAGCGAATGGCCTGAAGATTTTAGACAGTGTTTTGCTGTCAATATCGAAGAAAAATAACGACAAGAAATGTACGAGTTCAGAACTATCAGACTAATATCGCAATCATTTATTATTTATGAAGATTCTGCTGCGAATATACTGAATTGGCTTTTATATTCTAACATAGACAATTGGAAGACGAGCAGTTTGGTTTCAGAAAAGGAAAAGGTACGAGAGATGCAATTGGACGGCTGCAAACAATCGGAAGAAGATATCTAGAGAAGAATGAAGTAGTTTATACAGAATAATCCGTGTTTAAAATACGGGGCATAATTTCAGGTATTTTCCAAGCATGTAGACAATCAAAATAGTTCATTCACAACATGTGTCCGGAAATGCTTTATTTCACGAGTTATGAGCCTTCACAACATTGAAATTCACCGAACGTTTTTCTTCCGCAGGTCGTTGTCATTAGTCCTAAGATGATTCAAAATGTCCACGGCTCCTGAGACTTGAATACAGACCTTACATCGATGTCTCATTGACCTGCGAACACGATCCCAAACTCCAGGAGTAATAAAATAAATAAACTCAATACATGCCAAATTCGATTCCGAAGAGATTCAAATCAGGCACCGACAACGAATAAAACAATGATTTTAAAATGGCCCCAAAGTAGAATCGAATTTTAAATCAATGAGCGAAGGAAATTCAAGCAATTGGGCCACCTCTTTTACCTATCCATCGATCAGGAAACCTTCGATCCAAGTACCTACACAACACTGAATGTAACCTTCGCCTCGGAATGAACTGTCAGAGTGCCCTCTTAATGTCTCCTTTGACGGCAACGACCTGCGGAAAGAAAAACATTCCGGTGAATTTCAATGTTATAGCTGAAGGCCATAACTCGAAATAAAGCATTTCCGGACACATGTTGTAATGAACTATTTTGATTGTCTACATGTTGGAAAATACCTGAAATTATGCTGTGTAAAATATTTTGAAACACCCTGTATATTGTTAGTATTTGTGGACCTGGAAAAAAGCAGTTTTGATTTCAGAAAAATGGAATAAACTAATAATCGTTAAAGAAAATAGATTTGGATTGGAAAGATCGGAGAAACTTGGTAGTCTCAAACCTTTAGTACAAACTGGTCTAAGTAAGAATAGGAGAAGAAACGTCAAAGGGAGATGTAAAAGGGAGAGGAGTGCAACATTTTTTTTTATTTTAGTAGGTTATTTTAGGACGCTTTATCAACATCTTAGGTTATTTAGGTCTGAATGAATGAAATGAAGGTGATAATACTAGAGAAGAATAAAGTGTTTATATTTGTGGACCCGGTGAAATGAGACCGGGGTCCAGCACAGAATATACACAATTTTATGAAAATCTGGAGATGGAATAGATGGACGAGGAGAGTTATTATTTTGTAGTAGGTTATTTTACGACGCTTTATCAACATCTTAGTTTATTTAGCGTCTGAATGAGATGATGGTGATAATCTTGGTGAAATGAGTCCGGGGTCCAGCACCGAATATACAAAATTTTATGAAAATCTGTTAGACACGAGGAGAGTTATTAATTTTGTCCTGCTAGATTTGTATTTAAAACCACTGTGCGTCGTGCCTAGATTCACATCCAACGAAATCGACAAAGATGATTATCTTGGGATTAAAAACAGTCGGAGTGTGGTGCTAACAACATTAGCTCTTTTCAGGCTAGGTCTTCAAATCATGAAGAATCTATAGCCTATGCCTGTCTCCTCTACCCCTGGGTGTCGTGTAGAAGGTGTTCATAAGAGAGGGCATAAGAAAATAACAACTGCATTAGTTATACCTTACAGATAAAATTCAAATATTGTGTACGATGTCATAAACGGGTATTTCATATGTGTTTTTTTGCAGATACATATACATACAAATGGATTTAAATCACTACATGATCAAATCTCGCCAGATATTCTACCCAGCGAATTAGGTGGCACCAACGGATCGATTATTGATCACTGGTGTAAGTATATTTTCATATATTATACTTGATATTAGTTTATACTAAATTGCAAAAATATATCAAAACAACCAGAAAGACGCTGTGAAAGTGAATTGTTTAAACACGTGACTAATATTCAGGTTTAATTCTCCTTTGAGTGTATATGTGTATATGTAATTTTCCTCAGTGTTGTATAGTTATAATTTACTTTGAATTTGTTATTCTTGTAATTTGTAATATTGGTTCACTTACCGCTTGCATATTAAAAATAGGCTTAAGGACTTTACTAATAGACGATAATTATACACAGTATGTAAAGGATGTAAATGATATTTTGTTATTGAAGTGTTGCATCAGTGAAGAATTATGTTGTGTCAGTGAAGTGAGTTGTGTCAGTGAAGTGTGTTGTGTCAGTGAAACGTGTTCCTGTCAGGGAAGCTTTGTAGTTTATAGTGGCAGTGCAAAGTATTTGAACAGTGAAATGTTTTTGAAGTGTTAGTGAAATCAGGATAGAATCAGTGAAATGTGTCGTAGTTCCAGTGCAGTGAGTGAGTTGACAGCGAAATGAGTGTAATATCGAAAGGTACTTGTGCAGATATGAACATATCATACTCGTGGGTTTTAGTTCGAACTTAGATTTAAGATACAAATTAGATTTATTTTAAATATTATTTTAAGCTTCATTTAATTTAGGATAATCCATATTATTATTATTATTATTATTATTATTATTATTATTTTATTATTATTATTATTATTATTATTATAAATTATTGTTAGTATAAACTATTGGCATTATTATTAAGTGTATTTTTAATTAACAAGTTTATTACTGTCATTATTGAGTGTAATTAGTTACCACTGCCACCGGGTATATACCCATTGCAGTGTGAATAAATACACACAATATTCATTGAATGTAGCTTCTAACCTTATATTATTTTGTAATTATTATTTAGTATCTTCGCATTTTTTTACTGACTTGTGCTTGTATAACTATATAAATTTGTATTAATGTTCTTTAAATATTAGTCTGTAAAAGTGTATCAGCTTCTTTTGTTTCTGGTTATGTAAGAGAAGGCCTGATGGCCTTAACTTAATGAATAAATAAATATATTTTTATTATTATTATTATTATTATTATTATTATTATTATTATATTATAAGACTCATAATATGGGTGTTTCTAGTTGTTTTTATAAATTTCTATGGTGTTGGGTAAAGGGAGATAAGTCATAAAAATGAGTTCGGAGATAAATGAAAATTAAACTTGGAAACCTTATTACAAATAATTTTCTACACAAATAAAACACATTAACTGCTAGTATTCTTTGATTTTTGCACACCCACTTGTATAATTTAACGTGTGTGTTCATCTTGGGAACAAAATTCCACCTGGACAAAAAAATGACTTATACACCTTTACCCGAACACTACACATTTATGCTCGACCATGCCGAAATGTAGTAATTATACACCTGGTAACAGCCCTTTAATGCACCTCATTAAAGTACACCTATTCATTAAAGTTCAGGTGTTCCACCAATCAGAAAACACCATTGTAGCAATATGAAAGCGCAAGTATCGATTATTATCGGATATGCAATCGAAAGACAACTAGCGAAACATCACGGAGGCTGGAAATCCAATACTGTCTCAGAAGTTTAAGTTCTGTTGTTATAATAATTAGCGTTAATTGTAAATAATATTCAAATAAATTCAATTTTTCATCTCGTTTTTCAATGTCTAAATCAATTTCAAGGTTATATCAAGATTAATGTTTATTTTACTCTCTAGAATATATCAAGGTCAATTACATATGGTTCGCGTAAAAAATCAATACTTTCGCGTCTGCGCACATCTCACAATTTACGAGATATTTTACAAGGTCAGTTCCGCTCCCCAGTCGGATAAGAATAATATGAAACTTATGAATAATTTCAAGTTAGAAATATGGTCGAGCATAAAAAATTCGTATGAAACTTGCCTATAATAGTAATTAAGACGCTCGTATGAAAATTATGAAACTCTCGTCTTAATTACTACCATTATAGGCTCGTTGCATAATGTACTATTTTGTAATTTATTGAGAAAAGCTCGTGTTCGGGCGTAATTACATCTACATGCAATAATTACAATATTCAGTTGATATGAGTATAGAAAACAAAACAAATTATGAACACAAATTACTTTACACATAGAATTAATTTAAATGTAACTTATAACCAGATATTAGGCTAAATTCTTGTTACTGAACTTGTCAAAAATTCAGATTTCATTTGATTATGAAGTTATAATCTTGTACGTAGGACAATACTGTGTTCTAAACTTGCCCCTGTGGAAAATGTTTGCTCTTTTAATTCTAAATTAGTATTCCACGCAGTATTTTAAACATAATTATATTGTACTAGTGGCTTGTGCAGCAAATACTGCTGCAAACTAAGTTCGTTAGACGTTCAAATAAAAATTTTTCATATTTATTTTCAATGAAGAATACTTGTCTTTTTGATAGTTATTTGCTTCCATAATAATGAAACATACTCCCTCTGAATGGATTTTTTTAGGTCAAATACTTTTCCTTGAACCTATCCAAATTCAGTTTTTGAGTTTCAACGCGAAAACGCATTCATTATCAATGTCAGGACGGTAGCAGTAGCTATTTCAGGTCATTGTGGATTGTCAGGCAAAGTTAAAAAAACTGTCAGGTTTGCTAAGTTCTTTCGAACAATAGCATTTTCTAAATAGTTTCTGCTGTCATGTTTTTAGATGTTGAAATGTAGAGCGTAAAATCATTTTATCCTGCTAAGAGATCTTGCTGAAATGATCTGGAGACTCCAAATTTTCTAGGCCTCTTATTTTATCAGTAAGTAATACCTTTTGATCTTTCCTTAGGAACTGTAATTTTTGCGCTCTCTCGAGCCAATACTGAAGAGAATGATACATATCAATATCTACACTACACCGCCATTAAGTATATGAAAAGACCCAACCCACTGGGTTAATAACTATAAAAATATTTGATTTTTAATAATATTATTATCTTACTTAAGTTTTGTAGTTATATATAGCAGCCACTCAGTAAATTATAGAAATGAAGATCTAAATTAAGATATTCTCTACATTTACTTACATAACCACAAAACGTTTCACTTTCATGTCATCAATATAGCATCAGTATTATGTACAATTAATGAAAAATAGATGCATCATGATATTAACTACAATAATATTTAATTTCTAATGGTAATAATATCATCAAACCACCTCAGATTTCGTAGATTTGAATATCCAGTACATTTCAGCTGTACTCAGAAAATTATACGCGTACACTGCAGAATCAGTTTTTAATAACAAATTGAATTTAGATCTAAATATGAGGAGTGGATCAGGACAGCACGTTAGCACATCTCCTTTTTATGTTAAGTTAGGTTAGGTTAGGTTAGGTTAGAGTAATTTTAACTGTACACTTCACTCGTCATTTCAGTTTGAAAAGAATTTAACCTAACATAAAAAGTAGATGTGCAAACGTGCTGTCCTGATCCATGTTTAAATATGTCAGCAATCCTGGAGGTCTTGGCCTTCGTGTAATAGCCTATTGTTTATTGTAGTTTGTTTTTTCTGAAATTCAATCAAGTATTATATTGAACAAACTTAGTTGTCAAAACTGACAACAGATTGTTTTGCTCTTCGTTGGTTCATTATGTAGGAAAATTGACCATTTCACTGAAAACTACTACAAAGGAAAAAATTTGGATGCCAGGCATGAAAACGACCAGTTCTGGGATGACCCATAAAAAATCCGTTCAGGTACGTTTTTAACACAGGAAAGTCTTATCATTACATTTTCATAATTATATATAGATATAATATTAGCAATTTTTGTAATGCAGCTAATACTGAATAATGTGATTTGTACAATTGTTCAAACTCATAGATTTTTAATTCAATAAAGATGAGTATACGGGTGGTTTTTAGGTTGCTAAGCAGAATTATACGCTAAACTGGAGAATTAGATACCACAGCTTTCAGCCGTGTCGTTACGGTTACGACCAAATGGAGCTATGTCGCTAATGTGAAAGACGACAGAGATTTCATACCTTTTTCATCACAGAATGTATTGCAATACATGGAATCCTCTTTATTTCAGCCGCCTGGATAAAGAAGATGGAGAGTTATCGAGATTGGTTTCTGGAACAGGATAAAATGATATCCGATGAATCTAAACGACCAGGAAAAGCTCTCAACAGCGGAGAACTGTTTGGAATCGACGGTTCATTCAGAAAGCTTAACATTGACTAAGAAATCTTGCAGACTAGTACTGACGATTTTGATTTGCTGAGAGAAATTGTAGTACAACAGGGAAGTGTGATATCAGTGATTGAAAATGAGTTGTAAGACAACGGGGGATATTCAGATTATTATCCTTGTGTCGTTTTTATATTATTCTATTAGAAGTTATATAGGGACATCATTTTATATTTACTTGCATTTTTATTGTACATGCATTTCTGAATGTACTTCACTCTCACCCCTTCACTAATGTCCTTGCTCCCGTCAGACACACAAACTTACGGCCGCTGTTGCATTCGAAGTCTTCAAGCACTGAAGTAAACACTGCAGTGTATAGTGTGTTTCAGAAATATGATTGCGTTTTCTATAGAAGAAAGAACCTATATTAATAATATTGTAGTAAAATTATATTCAAGAAACGATAAATTCAATTTCAGAGAATATGCTTCAAAATGTTTTAGTAATATGCGTACTGAATTGAAGCCTGCATTGTAATGAACGGCAACCATTTTCAGCAACTTGTTTAAAAATTCAGATTAGCTTTTTTTTGAACTGAGGTGGCTAGAAGCAAAGAAATGCTAGTGACATTTGTAATAACATGAGTTAAGTGCATCCAGTGTAAGCAAAAGTATCTAAAATTGTAGTGGCAAAGGGATATTTTAATCGCATCACACATTAAAATTTAAATAAAAATTTCACCGATTTTACGAAAGCTTAAATATTTAAACCCCATTTTCTCAAAAGTAACTTAAGTGCATTTACAGACCTTTACTTATGACCCCCTCAATTTAAGTGCACTCTCTATATTGTATGTTAACATCAATAATTAATATGATAAGTAAAGTAGACATTACATAACGAACATAGCCGCCTGAAAAGTTGAGTTTTTGAAAAAAAATGTTACTACTCTACTGTATTTTGATAAATTCCGTAAAAGTGATGATCAAACTGAAAATCGTAATATCGTATTTCCGTACAACATAAATGGATACACTATTTTTCTCTCCTCCTATACCTAGTAAAATGATTTGTTTACATATTGCACTAGTAACATCAAACTCCTGTAATGGAAGGGGGCAACAGTGTTTTCCAGTATAGCCAGGTTAATGTTAAAAATGTTGGTAAAAATAAAGTGATGTCCCTGTACATTTGTTGAGAGAATTTTATTGCAACGATAATTCTTACGGAGGTCAAGGGTTTCAACTGTTACAATTTCCCGTACGAACACTGATTAACTTAACATTTCGTATTTCTAAAAAAAGAAATGTAATCCAACACGTTTGCTCTGATCGCTGAACCGTCAATGCCTAATCCTGTATCCAATAAATTGATAAACTATGGCACTACGGTCGCCTAGATACGAAATCCACGTGCTTCAAAAACATTGCTAGAGAACTCTAACAAGGAAACTGTCAGTGAGCTGAAATCGGAACTTGCCTTGAAATTTCCCTGACGGAAGGGACGTCTTGCAAGAATGCCACACATCAAAATCAGCGGGATAAGTGAATATAGGTTTAATGGGTCCATCTGTTTGCTTATCATGTAATGTGTGGTCTTATACTATTAACTAAGCCACATTTATTGATAGGATTAACGTTTTCGGCAATTGGTTGCCATCATCAGATCATCACAAGTATCATATTGTAAATTTTATTAGTAACAACAATGTAATTTATTCGTCACAACAATAATTCCTTTCTACAATTCACCTTAAACGCTCTCGTCAACAATTGGATCCTCACTCAACACAATATTCGTTATAGCACTCCACCGACGACAATGACAATTTACTTGGACTATTACCCACAACAATGAACTGTTAATCTTAACTAATATTTACAAAGCACTATTTACAAATCAGAAATATCAGTTCTCAGTTCACAGTTCTTCTAGCTCAGTCACTCGAGTTCACAGTATCTCGAACCACAGACCTCCAGAGACAGTTCACTGTACTCGAACTCAGGTCCCTCCAACTGCGGTCCACTGCACTCGAACTCAGGCCTTCGGATGCTGACGCAGATGCGGACGCACACTCGAGTCGAACTCCGGTACACAAGACTGGCTACTGGCTGACTAATCAACTGAAAACTGCTGTCGTTCCTTCGCGTCCTTAATTATAACCACAGCGACGTAGCCTCGAAAGTTCCACGCGTCTCTAGAGATGGCACTCCAGAAAAATCCAGAGCCCTCTCCTCTCTACCAGCACCAGATGCGCGCGCACTTATGATCCCAAAGTGCTCCGCGCGATCTTCTCTCTTGACGCTGGTCGTGAGTCGAATCTCACGTCGCTGTCACAATATTATACACGCTAATACGAAATACAAATGTGAGTTGAATGAAGTAATATTCGGGCAAACAATCATGGCTACCAGTTAGTGATTGTTAGATGATTATGATTAGATGCTTCCCTACTCAGCTTACATTTTGTCATAAGTATTATTGAAGACACCAAATTATGATATAAAATAATTACATATATGTTTTGATTATTCATGTGGAAGTATTATGTTCCATATATTGCATAAGTTAAAACAAGCAGGGTACGAACATACTTAGTGCAGAATAATTGCTATGTTTGAAAAATTATGCTGTTGAAATTATATTTACATGTGTCAAATAATCACCTGTATTATTGCATTTTATAATAAATGTTAAAATTGAACATACAATAAATAAAATTGTGACATGAAATGATTACATATGCTAGGCATGTCAATTGCTATCCACAGGAGCAAGCGCGCGCTTTAGATCCCAGGAGAGCCTGAGAGCTTTACAGCGGAAAGGAAAGAGACAGACGAAAGAGGTAGTATATGCCGCTTGGTCGAGCTATATTCAGGGATGGCCAGCACTGATTCAATGGATAAAGGGAAGAGAACTTATTAAAACTGTATCCATGTTAATTTTTAGATTTGGCTAAGTAGTATAAGTGCATTATAAAAATGTATGTTTTAATTTTAATGCTCATTTTTCACAAGTTTGATTTTTTTATTCAAAAGAAACATTTTCTCAACTTCCATTTATGGAAAAGTGAAATTTTCAGGTATAGCCCTATTTATTTAGTAGCCTTACAGAATGTTTTCGTAACTCTAATATACCGTATATAAGTATTACTGAAGATAATGTATTGAACATTTTGAAAATATTCGCATTGAAATTGTTTGTAAGGAAATGAATTAACAAAGCAACTACTGTTACATCATAAGCAAAAGATACGTGCCCATGTGTTGTAAAAATGTCAGCTCTATATCTTCAGCAGATTTAGAGAAAATAATTTAATATTCTGATGACAGGAAGTTGCTCACAATATCACCTTAAAAGCATAATGCGATAAGAGTTTTGTTATGTAATATTAGTTACACTTAAAACAGATACAGTACCTAGGTAACTTTGCTTTGTACTGTAATATTGTTTTGATTAGTTTATTGATTAATATTTTAAGGCTAAAGATACCATAAATATAAATTCCAACTTATCATGTCATACTCAATATCTTTCTTTGGAATATCACTTTCTTTATGAATGATGTGTTTCATCCACTTAATACAGTATAATATTATACTACTATGGAATTTAAGTGAATATTCCTTCTTAACTCTCTATTATGTTATTAAGATTTAAAACACAAGTGCAATATTAAGAAATCAGTGTTAGTACTTTTGTTTTACAGACAATATAGATAATATTAAACAGAAAGAAGCCATATAAAAATAACGACATAAAATTTCACGTTCCGTTTGAAGTTTGTGCACCACTGTTTTCTTAATCCAACAGGATGCTTATTCATATACACAACCTTTCCTCTTTCCATACTTAGCGCTTGCTGCCCGCGCACGATGTCGAGGTCAGAAAAATGCGCTTGCTTTGACATCAGTGACATATGCCATTGATTCTTCACGTAGGAAGTGTTTTGTTCCATATATATTGCATAAGTTGAAACAAACCGATTACGAGTATACTTTTTGCAACGTAATTGCTATGTTTGAAAATTATGCAGTTAAAATTACATTTACATGACGTGTCAAGTAATCGTCCATGGTAGCAGGACATGAGAATAAAAATTGTGATAAATGTGAAATGGTTAAAATACAGCTGAAGGTGAGTTAAATGTGTTACATTTTTAGTTGTCACATCTCGAGGATCAGTCAGCTGGTTTCGTATTGTAAGAATGCTACACATCAAAATCAGCTGCGCTATTCAACTGCAAAGTCCTGAGATCGAATCAGGAATTGTGCACCCCTCATCAGCAGAAAAGGGGAGAGGCAGGGCTTGCTTGATACCGCTGAGCGACCGTACAAGGGCGCAAATACATAGCGTTAAAATCCATGTTTTTCTCCCAGTGTTCTAATAGGGATTGCTATCTCAATATCTGAAACTTTCAGTTTCAACTCGGAACTAATTTTCGGTGTATGGTCTTCCTATAAGGTATAGGCCTATCCTGTCAGAAAAATTTCATGGTAGGGTCTATATCTCACTTACAATTCCTTTTGTAAGCAATGTTGCCTCTATTTAAGTAACAGAACTCAAGCAACTAAAATAAATGATCACCTTAGTGAATCACGTAACATTGATATAGGTGTACCGCAGGGGCCGATTCTAGGTCCTGTTTTGTTCTTAATATATATCAACGATTTACTTCGTACACTTAGGAATAAAAAGAGAGGTTACTTGAAGGAAAAAATTTAATGAGGTAGAAACAAATAGTAAGAATAAAAACATTCGAGATTTACATAAGGGTATAAAGAGACGTAGATGGGAGGATAATATTAAAATGGATTTGAGGGAGGTGGGGTATGATGATAGAGACTGGATTAATCTTGCACAGGATAGGGACCGATGGCGGGCTTATGTGAGGGCGGCAATGAACCTTCGGGTTCCTTAAAAGCCGTAAGTAAGTAAGTAAGTAAGTAAGTAAGTAAGTAAGTAAGTAAGTATCAACGATTTACTTAAAATTGACATTGAGAAATGTTCTGGTACTCTGTATTCTTATGCTGATGATACTGTGGTTATATTTAGTGGTTCGAGTTGGAATGAAACTTATGAAAATTCTAACAGTGGTATTATAGTACATTATGCAACAAGCCTATAATGATAGTTATTAAGACGCGAGTATGTTTGTTTATGAAACGAGCGCAAGCGAGTTTCATAATTTTCATACGAGCGTCTTAAATACCATTATAGGCAAGTTTCATACGACTTTTTAATGCTTGACCATATTTCTAACTTGAAATTATTCAGAAGTATTCATTTTATTCGTATCTGACTGAAGATCGGAAGTGACCTTGTGCATAGCTCGTGAATTGTGAGATGTGCGCAGACGCGAAAGTATTGATTTTTTCTGAGGAACAATAATGTCATTGATCTTCATGTAATGTAAAGAATAACATGAACTAATTTTGATATAACCTGGAAATTGATTTAGAATTGAAAAAAGAGATGACAAATTGAATTTATTTGAGTGTTATTTACAATTAACGCTAATTATTATAGTAACAGAATATAACCTTCTGCGACAGTATTGGATTTCCAGCCTGCGTGACGTTTCCCTCGTTGTCTTTCGATTGCATATCCGAGAATAATC
>JAJSOF020000039.1:4477514-4495014 GCA_025594305.2 Periplaneta americana
ATGTGAGGGAATAGTATCATAATATTATCTAATATAATCTTACTAGAGGCTTCGATTTATCTAGAGAAAATCAAAACGCGAGTGGAATTTGTTTGATCATTATACAGAGGTGTGAAAATTATTAGAATAGTCTTAATTTTAAAGGTTTTTTAATAGTTCCTTCACAAATATTCATTGAATTGATGAATATTGGTATATATTACTATACTGATGTAGGATATATTTACTACTAACAATGCCGGAAAGCATTGTTGTACATTGGTATTTTCCTTATTTTACAATTGTTATGGGAATTCAGAAATTATTATATTATGTTGGCGGAATTGGAAACATAAAAAATTAATTAAGAAATGCTTTAAACAAATTATTTGCGAAAACATTAGAGATTTATATAAGGGTATAAAAGAATTTAAGAACGGTTATCAGCCAAGGGTAAACGTGATCAAGGATGAGAATGGTGACTTCCTTGCAGACTCTCCATCAATCCTAAACAGATGGAAAAACTATTTTGTGCTGCGCAACTACTAAATGTACATAGGCCAAATTTAAATGATCGGGACGAAATTGAAATACAAACTGCTGAGCCATTTATACCCGAACCCATTTCAGAAGTCAAATTGCGATACAAAATCTGAAAAAGTACAAGTCTCCAGGTATCGATCAAATTCCAGCAGAATTAATACAAGAGGGTGGGAGTGCATTATATAGCACAATTTATAAACTTGTACTTGCTATTTGGGAAAAGGAAATTGTACCAGAACAATGGAAGGAGTCCATAATTGTACCTATTTTTAAAAAGGGGGACAAAACCAACTGTGGTAACTTTCGAGGAATATCACTTTTGTTGACGTCGTACAAAATTTTGTCCAATATTCTTTTGAGAAGATTAACTCCGTACGTAGATGAACTTATTGGGGATCATCAGTGCGGTTTTTAACGGCGTAATAGATCGACTATTGATCAGATTTTTGTATTCGACAGATAATGGAGAAAAAATGGGAGTATAAAGGTACAGTACATCAGTTATTCATAGATTTCAAAAAGGCTTATGACTCATCATTAAAATGTTCCGCTAGGGAAGTATTATATGATATTCTTATTGAATTTGGTATTCCCAAGAAACTAGTTCGATTAATTAAAATGTGTCTCAGTGAAACATACAGCAGAGTCCGTATAGGTCAGTTTCTATCTGATGCTTTTCCAATTCACTGCCAACAAGCTAAAGCAGGGAGATGCACTACCACCTTTACCTTTTAACTTCGCTCTAGAATATCTCCATTAGGAAAGTTCAGGATAACAGGCAATTTGGAATTGAACGGGTTACATCAGCTTCTTGTCTACGCGGATGACGTGAATATGTTAGGAGAAAATACAGAAACGATTAGGAAAACACGGAAATTTTACTTGAAGCAAGTAGAGCGATCGGTTTGGAAGTAAATCCCGAAAAGACAAAGTATATGATAATGTCTCGTGACCAGAATATTGTACGAAATGGAAATATAAAAATTGGAGATTTATCCTTCGAAGAGGTGGAAAAATTCAAATATCTTGGAGCAACAGTAACAAATATAAATGACACTCGGGAGGAAATTAAACGCAGAATAAATATGGGAAATGCGTGTTATTATTCGGTTGAGAAGCTCTTATCATCCAGTCTGCTGTCGAAAAATTTGAAAGTTAGAATTTATAAAACAGTTATATTACCGGTTCTTCTGTATGGTTGTGAAACTTGGACTCTCACTCTGAGAGAGGAACATAGGTTCAGGATGTTTGAGAATAAGGTGCTAAGGAAAATATTTGGAGCTAAGCGGGATGAAGTTACAGGAGAATGGAGAAAGTTACACAACACAGAACTGCACGCATTGTATTCTTCACCTGACATAATTAGGAACATTAAATCCAGACGTTTGAGATGGGCAGGGCATGTAGCACGTATGGGTGAATCCAGAAATGCATATAGAGTGTTAGTTGGGAGACCGGAGGAAAAAGACCTTTAGGGAGGCCGAGACGTAGATGGGAGGATAATATTAAAATGGATTTGAGGGAGGTGGGATATGATGATAGAGACTGGATTAATCTTGCACAGGATAGGGACCGCTGGCGGGCTTATGTGAGGGCGGCAATGAACCTTCGGGTTCCTTAAAAGCCATTTGTAAGTAAGTTGCAAGTAAGTAATTCCGCCAACATAATATAAAAATTTCTGAATTCCCATAACAATTGTAAAATAAGAAAAATACCAATGTACAACAATTCTTTCCGGCATTGTTAGTAGTAAATATATCCTACATCAGTATAGTAATATTTACCAATATTCATCAATTCAATTAATATTTGTGAAGGAATTATTAAAAAACCTTTAAAATTAAGGTTATTCTAATAATTTTCACACCTCTGTAGTATTAAACAAGGTATATAAAGATCAGAAAAAATGAAGTACTGTAATATAATAAAATATTAGCTAATTGACTTAGAAGAAAATACTAAACAGCCTTGAAAATGTATTACTGCACCATTTCATCATTAAAAATGTTCCGCTAGATGGCAGTAGTGTGTTGCTGTTTTCTTGTTACTACCAGTTGTGCAAAGTATACCTTAATTGAACTCTATAGACCAGCTGTCATCAGAACACTTCACTTTCGGGCTACCGTCCCTTACCCGCCAAGAAGTCAAAAGGAGAATAACAATGGCAAAAGAAAATTTTAATAGAAAAAAAGGAGCATCTCCTGTGGACTTCTCGAGAAAGAATTAAGGAAGGGACTAGTGAAGTGCTTTGTGTGGAGTGTAGCATTATATGAGGAAGAAACATGTACATTACGACGAAGTGAAGAGAAATGACTAGAAGCATTTGAAATGTGGATATGGAGAAGGATGGAATGTGTGAAATAGACAGAATAAGAAACGAAGCTGTGTTGTAAAGAGTGGGTAAAGAAAGAATGATGCTGAAACTGATCAGAAAGAGGAAAAGGAATTGGCTGGGTCACTGGAAGGAATGGTGAACGGGAAAAGAGTTCGGGGCAGAAGAATATATGAGATGATAGACAACATTAAGATATATGGATCATATGAGGAGACAAAGAGGAAGGCAGAAAATAGGAGAGACTGAAGACTGCTGGGTTTGCAGTGAAAGACCTGCCCTTGGAGAGAACACTATGAATGAATGTAATATCCAGTATATACATGTGTTACAATTTCTAAGCTGGTCATTGGTCTCTTGACACAGTTTCATTCAGTTCTCAATCGTCACCTGGAGTGATTCCATCACTTCAAAACTGCTGTCTTGCAGTAAATGTGCAAGCACTGATGTTTATCTGGACGACGTACGGAATGTCACACAACGAACTTGAACTAAGTAAAAAAAAGAATAAAACTTGCAATTATCTCATCAAACGCAAGGCAAGCGGGAGAAAGGGAGCAAGGGAGCCAAGGTCGCAAGTCTGCGAGAGAGAGGTTTGCGACTGAAACTGTCTCCGATAGTACTTCAGAGACCACTGCAGAGAACAGAGGTAGTATTCCAACATGTGAGAATATTATTTTGTAGTAAAGTGTAGAAATAAGTGTTGTTCACGACGGAGATCACTACTTCATATATTTGTGATTAATCTTATTTCATAACATTGCATAAATAATTACTATCTTAACATTATATGCATAGCAGTGATGTGAGTAGAAAAACTGTTCTTCTGATAACATTTTGCTTCCTTCGCTCCCGTCCTTACAGCCTCAGTAGGTGCACATCTATTCTTAGTAACTGAAGGCGTTTAACTTTTTATTGCCGCGTCAATACAGACGTCAAAACAATCCCAATATTAATTATTCTTTCTCCTATGTATAACATTAAGGCCTAGTTTCACCAAGCTTCGTTAAAATAACGCTAACAGTATGTTAACTAACGTGTTATTAAAAATTAAACATGGTGTTAATGTAATAGTGTTTCACCAACCATTTAAGGTACTTTGGTTATGTAACATGATGTTATTAGTAATGTAACAAGAATCAAAGAAGCAGTGATTGTATGGAAGTTTACTGAATGTACCTTTAGTTGGTGTAGTCATTTGTTTTAACGGAATTTTTTTTTACATTATGGAAGTATTGGAGACTAACATAATTGCAACGGAAATCGAGAAAATGAAATGTATAAGGAGCAGTAATGTTACCTCATATGAGAAATATAATTATTTTAGTATGTCTAGCAATTAATTATAGAAATGTAATTTAAATCAAACGTAGTGATGGAACTTTAATTAGGAAAAAGGAACAAGCATGGGTGTGCAAGCGCGAACTATGAAATCAATCAATGTTATGAAAATATTTAAAAAAATGCTAATATGGGTCATATTTAAGATAGAGTGGAAATTTTTAAAACTGGCGGTGATACTTTCACTCTCAAAGTTAATATTTGTAGGAAAATTCTTTCAATTACCCAGGATCAAATAGAACCAATTTTAAGATAATTGTGATGCTCAATATTACAATGGTAAGCGTGAACATTATTTTAATATCTTATATATCTATAATTTATCTTCATACATCATTAGTCATAATTACATGTGAACTGTTAAATCAGTGAAGTAATGAAATATCGTTTTGAAACTCTTGCAGTGATAGTGTATTAATACGGAATAATAATCACAGAAATGTTTACGTTAATAACCACATATCTTCTCTTTACTGTGGATGCAGTGCTAATATTAATATGAATTATTTTAGTATTTATGAACATATCTATTCTTTAGAATAAATCTTCTCAATTGAATCGTGTTCTCAGCCAGGTGAGTTGGATTAAAAAGCTGCTGAAAGTCAAACACATGAACTGTTAAATCAGGAAAGCCTCAAGTCATACATATCTATTCTGAATTATTAAAAATGCTGAAGCAGTGATTGCAGCTAATTGTTTTCACTGCAAATATATATCGATGTAATAATGCGGTTTGTAACATATGTTCTCTGGCAGCCATGTAACAGGACGTTAAGGATTTAACTGCGGGAGTATGCTATGTTAATTTAACAGTGAGTTTAACATGATGTTAGCAGTAACAATAATTGATGAAACATCTCTTCCGTTAAGTTTACTGTTAAACTGCCTTAACACAAGTTAAATATTTAACAAAGGTTGGTGAAACTGGGCCTAATACTAATAAACAAAGAACTGAGTAATATCAGTTTGTAAGAACTTTAGTGACGTAATCTCAATTGTCACAACACTGTTTCCTCCAAAGGGAACTGATGTAAATCATTTAAAATTAATTTGTTATTGTTGGTTGAAGAAAACAATAAAATTATATAGCGTGGTTCGTGATTCTGATTACAAGACAATCACAGCTCAGTCATCCATAGCCACAATAAGTGATCGTTTTGCGGCTGTATTGTAAGTGATCTGTGAGTGTGTAGTTATTATTGCGCGTAGATAATTTCCAGATAAAATTTATTTCTGTATCCTGATCCGTTTTTGAACTGTGCTTGTACAGTTTTCGTGTGGTTGTGTGTTACAATAAATATGTGTTTTGAGCAGTAATTATTTCACATATCGACCAGAATACTAGGTGAGTGATAATATAATTAGTAAAATTTAATATCTAACTTAGAAAAATCAATAAGCTTAATAATTATCAATAGGGGAAATGTTTTCCTTTTTATATTATAGCACTAGAATAATTTATAAAGCTAGCAAAAAAATAGCTTGATATTGGAAGAATTTCCATGAGAATTTATAATTATGTCAATACAATAATTCATAAACCCTAGTAACATCAATTAGATAATAAATTGTTCTATAAGAGGCAAATTTTCAGAATAATTTATGATTATATCAGAGCAATTTATAAACTTTGATTAAATAAGTGGGCTAAATAAGGAGAAAACTTGAGGACAAATTTGTAATTATATCAGTATAACCTTAGTGAAACAAATTACCTAATAAATTCATTAATGAGGCACATTTTTCAGGGAAATCCATAATTTGAGTGTATCAATAGAATTTATAAAGTCTAATAAAATGAATGACCTAATAAAGTGCTTCATTAATAAGAGGAAAATTTTCAGATATATTTCTAAATACTTTAGTACAATTTACAAAGATTAGTAAAATCAATTAGTTAATGAATTGCTTAATAAGGAAAAAAATAGAATTATACCATATCTATATATATAATTTGAACTGGTAATGGAAATTACGGGAAAACGGCTGGACGGATTTTAATAAATGACCTCTCATTTTGAAGCTTAGAACTCAAAGTTTTTCGGAAAAATAGTAGTTTTCAGTGAAATGTCAATTTTAAACACAATTTTCATATTTTCCAAAATCCATCTGTCGTCAGTTTTAAGAACTAGCTAATAGCATTCACGGCCGACTTGATATTCCCTTCGCTTTTTTGTAAAGGAGAAGCGAAGCGAGCATCAAGTCGGCCGTGTGGCATTTCAGAATAAAACAAAACACATACTACAGTAAACAATATTATACGAAGGTCATGATCTGCAAGAATGCTGACATATTTAGAGCTCAAATTAAATTGGTTATTAAAACTTAACTTACTAAAAATAATTTACAGATTCGATTCTGTGGTGTGTAATTTTCTGGGTACAGCTGTGTATTGGATATTAAAAACTACAAACCTTGAGGTGGTTTGATGACATTATTACCATTAGAAATGAAATATTATTGTAGTTACTGCCATGATGTGACTATTTTTCATTAATTATACATATTATTGCTATATAGATGATATGAAAGTGAAACATTTTGGGGTTATATAAGTAGATGTAGAGAATAACTTAAATTAGATTTTGATTTCTATATTTTACTGAGTGGCGGCTATATAGTATATATAGTATATGTTATTGAAAGCTATAAAACTTAAGCAAGATAATAATATTATTAAAAATCAAATATTTTTATAATTCTTAATCAAGTGGGGTTGGTCTTTTCATATATTTAATGGCGGTGTGGTGTATATATTTATATGCGTGGTTCTCTTCAGTATTGGCTCGAGAGAGAGTATCTTTCATTATTATGGAAGCAAATAACTTTCAGAATGTCTAGTATTCTTCATTGAAAATAAATCTGAAAAATGTTTATTTGAACGTCTAATGATCTTAGTTTGCAGCATTTGCTGCACAAGCCACTAGTTATATAATAAATGCCTTTTTTCATTTTAAAACAATATTTCTCGTTTACTTGGAATTTTATAATTTATTGTAATATAATATGTATGAAATTTAAATATTTGAAACAATGATTAACTTTACTAACAATAGTAAGTAAAAGTAATTTATTTCGGTGCTTAATCTGCTAATAATCGTGCTTTAATACTATTGGTGTAATATGAATAATGATAGACAATCCACAGTTACAAATATAATATTTTCTTGTCTTCACGATACCAACAATCAGCTTTATAATCTCTTAATTTCCAAAATACTGTTAAGCCTATACGTCTCTCAGAATATTAGACTTTATGTTAAAAATGACTTACTGCAAGTTTATATTGTATCTGTATTCTGTGTATAAAATAAGAATTAATAATATAATATGTTCTGAATTTGTTAGATATAGTCTTCCAAGTCATATAAAAAAATCTGGGTATGATATAAGTGGGTGTACAACTGGTAAAAAATCTTCCAATATAAATTGTATATTGATTCGATGATGAAAATGATCAGAAAGAGGAAAAGGAATCATATTTTCGTTGGGTTCTACTTTTTTCATAGTTTGATTTTTTATTATTTTATTTGTATTTCTGGCGGCGTGGAAGAGAAGGCCTAATGGCCTTAAGTACCTAAATAAATAAATAAATAAATAAAAAATAAATAAATAAATAAATAAATAAATAAATAAATAAATAAATAAATAAATAAATAAATAAATAAATAAATAAATAAATAAATAAATAAATAAATAAATAAATAAATAAATAAAAAATAAATAAATAAATAAATAAATACATAAATAAAAAAGAAACGTTGAACTTCGGGCACATGATGATATGTTTTCTTTGGGGATTGTGCAAAAGCCTGCATGACTGCATCAACACTCTCGTTATCGGTGGAACTTCTCTTTCTTCCGCACCGCTTTTTCAACACATCTTGCACCGTTCCGTCGACTTCAAACTTGTCTTGTGATAGTTAACCTTGTTGGTGGTTTTGTTCCAAATTCAACCCTCGAACGTCGTTGAACCTCAACAACATTCTCCACTGTCCAATAACATTTCAGTATCCATTTACGTTCATCGAACGATAATTGCACCGCCATGTTTGTTTATAAACAGATGAACACGTTTCCTTGTTCTCCACTGCCTTCTGAATCATAACCGCAATAATCGTGTTTATATTGTGAATTTTATTAGTTACAACAATGTAATTTATTCGCCACAATAATTCCTTTCTACAATCCACCTTAAACGCTCTCGTCAACAATTGGATTTTCACTCAACACAGTATTCGTTATAGCACTCCACCGACGACAATGACAACTTACTTGGACTATTACGCACAACAATGAACTGTTAATCTTAACTAATATTTACACAGTACTATTTACAAATCAGAACTACCAGTTCTCAGTTCACAGTTCTTCTATCTCAGTCACTCGAGTTCACAGTATCTCGAACCACAGACCTTCAGAGACAGTTCACTTAACTTCCCTCCAACTGCGGTCCACTGCACTAACTCAGGTCCCTCCAACTGCGGTCCACTGCACTCGAACTCAGGCCTTCGGATGCTGACGCAGATGCGGACGCACACTTCGAACTCCGGCACATCTGGCTTGCTTGCTCTGGCTTACTCACTGACTGAATAACTGAAAACTCTGCCCTAGTTCGCTGGCGCTTCTTCTTTTATAGCAAAATCATAGTTGCGAGAAATTTCTACTGGTGTGTTGAGAATTATCTCGATATCTCCACTTCGACGGACTTCTGGAATAGTCGGGAAGGTCGTTCCACATTCACTGCGTTAAGTAGCAGCTGCGCGCGCAGCCTCCCCTCGCGTGTAGGCCCCTTTCCCCTTTCCCCGTGAAGCCCGCGCGATATGCTCTCTCGCGGGACGCTGGTCGTGAGTTCGAATCTCACGTCGCTGTCAGAATATCTTATTTCTTTGCAGTGAAATAGTATTTCAAAGAGTGTATACATCAATTTGGGACACTCTGTATAATCAAAATTTTATTATGTTGTAATTAATATTTGGCATATTTCGGTTACCAATTTGAGGCACTCTCTGTGAAAATACACTACAATTAGATACTGTTCCTCCAATCCACAAGTTCTAATGCTATTTGTTGTCACTTCAAGTAAACAATCCGCGTACGCTAAAAGTGTTAACTGTGACACATACATCTCACTTCTACTCGTTATTTTCACACACAAAATAGTCTCATTGCAACAATTGATCATCGACCAAATTCTACATTGACAGTCTCATTTTCATTACGTTACTTAATTTCAATTTTTTCTAACAGAAATTAGTAGTGGTAGCTATAGTAATATCGTTATTAGTGAACGTAATAGTAGTAGCAACAGTAACAAATATAAATGACACTCGGAAGGAAATTAAACGCAGAATAAATATGGGAAATGCGTGTTATTATTCGGTTGAAACGCTTTTGTCATCTAGTCTGCTGTCAACAAATCTGAAAGTTAGAATTTATAAAACAGTTATATTACCGGTTGTTCTGTATGGTTGTGAAACTTGGACTCTTACTTTGAGAGTGGAACAAAGAATAAGGGTGTTTGAGAAAAAGGTTTTTAGGGAAATATTTGGGGCTAAGAGGGATGAAGTTACAGGAGAATGGAGAAAGTTACACGACACAGAACTGCACGCATTGTATTCTTCACCCGATATAATTAGGAACATTAAATTCAGACGTTTGAGATGAGCAGGGCATGCAGCACGTATGGGCGAATCCAGAAATGCATATAGAGTGTTAGTTGGGAGGCCGGAGGGAAAATACCTTAGGTGAGGCCGAGACGTAGATGGGAGGATAATATTAAAATGGATTTGAGGGAGGTGGGATATGATGATAGAGAGTGGATTAATCTTGCACAGGATAGGGACCGATAGTGGGCTTATGTGAGGGCGGCAATGAACCTCCGGGTTCCTTAAAAGCCATTTGTAAGTAATTAATTAAGTAAGTAGCGGTAGCAGTAGAGGTAGTATGTGGACTATCACTCGAAATGTAAGGAGTTCTCATAAAATTACTGGTGGCATTCACTTTATATATTGTAGCCATGGTTCTTCCACCCCCGTCTAAGGAGGTACTGCAACACGTAAGGCAAGAGTTTGGGCTGGACGAGCAAGGAGTGAAACAGGGGGTACAGGTGATAAGAGAATGGCTGGAACATCAACCCCACCTGCCCAATGACAGTGGTGAGTAAACCAGATGAAATACTGATTCAAATAAAACCAAACGCATACTAAAGTCGATCTTTGAGCTTTACTATTCTTCACGTTATCGTCAATTATACCATCTCTATCAAAGTGCTGCATTGGAGTTAAATCGCTCGCTTGGAATCGGTCGAGTGTCGCACCCTCGAGTGAGATACGATCGGTCGTGATACGCTCGTAATAAATAGAAGCACAGTACAAGGTCATCTCACCGACATGTCTTATCTTGTATGGAAGGCGACAGATAAGATACACATATGTTTTGCTCACACGGTAAAAATAAGGCTTTATTTTCTGCGTTTATGACAAACGTTTAATGGAACAGTCAATGGAACGTACCAAAACAGGAACATGAAGTTATAAATATAATAGTATGAAAAACTTCGATAAACAGTTATTATTACTAATTTATAATTATTCAATATTTGATTTACCACATATATAATATGATAGGTCCATACATAGTGTTCCGTTTATATACTGCGACAATGTAGAAACGTTTTACAAAATATTATTGATATAGCAGTAGATTAATAACAATATCAGTACAGAGATAACGTCACAGAAAATATAATAAAACGAATAATCATGCTGCACAACTGTTACAGACGCAAAGATTGATACACTAATTATTAGAGATTTATTATTATTATTATTATTATTATTATTATTATTATTATTATTATTATTATTATTTTATTATTATTATTACTAGAAAACATGATACAGTTCTTGCATTATCGTGATTGTGTTCTCCGTTTATAATAATTACATTTACATCCAGTATCATCCATCAGATGTTGTAAAAGAAAATGACCCTGTGTGGAGGAAAAAAAAAAAACATTACCTACAACATTTATATTACATTTTAAAGCAAGTTTTGTAGTTGTACTATGGAGAGGTTAGTTAAACGCTGCAAAGTTTTGAAATGATAAACATCTATGATGTTACTACACAGTTCATCACTGTAACAAGAACGAATGTCTAATGCTCCGCTTATTATTATGGAATTAAGCCGTACGAGCAGAAATGTATGGACTATTTAATGGTTTTAATATCGTGGTTTAAATGCCCCAACAGATGACGCCAGACTGGAGCGGTGGATCATACGCTGCAAGAACAGCCTGGAGAGGACGAAGCAGTCCTTGGACATGTACTACACCCTGAAGACGGTTGTGCCAGACATGCTGATGAACAGGGACCCACAAGCCGATTGGTTCAAGAGGAGTATTAACTTGGGGTAACTTTTATCACAGAACTTCTATTTGTTTTGTACGTTTTCCTCAGTGTAACTGTGTTTATTTCAATATCGTTTTCATTACAACCTATAAATCACATTTTCAAAATGAAATATACAATTAACCCTAGGATGTATGGCCTCTTGGTCTTACATCAATGCATAATGGAGGCCTCAAAGGCACCCATTATAAATTCAATGGATATTCTTATCTTTTAAGTTAAATTTCAATGTTGTGGTATTTTTATTCAGTTAGTTAATCAATATAGTGTTATAATAGAATAATTACACACTATGTATATGTTTTGAGTGGCTAAATATGATAAAAATTTCTCTATATGCACAAGTTCTGAAATTATAGTTCCATTAGGCTATATAAAGGGGTCCTGCGCTGTGTCGTCGTGGTCTATGGCATCCTGCTTAGGACTCGCGTTACAAAATGCGCGCTGGTTCGATTCCTCAAGGGGGAAGAAATTTTATCTTTAAATTTCGGCCAGTGTATGGGACCGATGCCCACTCAGAATTGTGATGCACTTGGGGATCTACACTACCGGAAAAATTAATAGCAACTCGGTTATTTTTTCCTCCAGATTAAGTTGTGTCAAGTTTTAATGTTACAGGTGTTTAAAAAGTTAAACAATTTATATATTTTCTGAAAGCTTGTTTTATTACCTTTCTAATGGTATGTAACAATTCTTTTATGGCTGTTGATATGGCAATCTGTGTAGCGTTTGTTAATTGAAAGCAAAATACCAAAATTTTATATTTTATGGGTTAGTGTGTATTGTGCTGCCAGATGGCCGTAAATGGCACGAAATTCTTTTGCTAGTTTTATCATTGTCCACAGATGTTTCTGTAGTGCACACAGTTGCTAATGTCTAACCTCTGTTCCTTCTTGTCTGTTAATAATCTCTATGAATGTTCACAGGAATTTTTCGTGATTACCTGTTGTGTTTTTGCGATTTAAAGAGTTTGATTGACAAATTCTAATTCAAAAACGCTTAAAAAATATGATATAACACCAAGAAAGGCTACACAGATAGTGAAATTAAGTGAATTTGGCAAAACTAATAGTGCGATAGCTCAAATTGAGGGGGTGGGGGTACAATTGGGAGATAGTTGGCTAAGTTTCGAGAGAGGGGTGCTGTTATGAGTAGTAGAACGCGAAAATGTGGCAGAAAATGAAAACTTCACCCAGATACGACAATGCTTTGCGTCGTTTATGTTTGGAAGACAGATTTGCTAACTCGTAAGAGCTTACGGAAAACTGAAAGGAATCTTTTGGGGTTAATATTGGGGAAAATATTGCGAAAATTCGATTTCGTGTCCAAGAAGCCAGCGAAGAAACCAATGCTCACCAAACAACATATGAAGCTTTTACAGGGGCTAAAGAACATCGGCACTGGCCAGCTGAGCAATGATGTGAAGTTCTCTTCAGTGACGAATCTAAAATCAGCATTGGTGGAAGTGATGGGGTTGTACAGTGTTTCGGAAGGCAAGTGGAACACTGAATCCAGCATGTACTGTAAAACTGTGAAGTTTCCTACTAGTGTTATGCTTTGGGGAGTGTTTCTCATAAAATTGTGTTGTGAATATCGATGTCCTGGAATCTACCTTCAATGGAGAGAAGTACAAGAAGATTTTGGAGAAGATGTTATCATTAGTAAGGGATTTGTTTGCAGGACAACCATTCACTTTTCAGGACAATTCAGCACCCTGCCATCGTGCAAAAATGGTCAAAGAGTTTCTACGTGAGCAAGAATATGTCACAGCACTGTCTTGGCCTGGCAATTCATCAGATGTAAATCCTATTGAAAATTTGTGGAAGATTTTGAAGAATAAAATAAGAGAAAGGAAGCCCTGAACAAAAGTGCCCATGGAAACTCTCCAACGACTAGTAGAGTGCATGCCAAGAAGAAGTTGTGAGGTCAAAAGGCTATCCCACCAAGTACTAGTGCCGAGATAAGAAAATAATCCATGAAGTGCAAAATTTTGGTCTTGTGCTTTCAATTCAGAAATGCTACACAGACTGCCATGTAAATAGACAGAAATGAAGTTGTTACATACCATTAGAAAGGAAATAAAACCAACTTTCAGAAAACATAGAGTGTATTATTTTCTAAACACCTGTCAGATTAAAACATGATATAACTTAATCCGAAGGTAAAAATAATCGAGTTGATATTAATTTTTCCGGCACTGTATGATAAGTAGCGAAATCCAGTTATGACAGCCAGCTTTAACGGCTGCGGGAATCATCGTGCTAACCCCACGATAGTGTCATTCAGGTTGGATGATCGTCCACCTCTTCTTCGGTATATGGACGTGAGTTCAGCAGCCTGCTGGTCGGTCATGGTCCTTCATGGACTGTCGTGCCTCGGATTATTATTACATAAAGTGAAGTCCAATGCCCTTTACTAAAAACAGTCTTCCCAAACAAGAACACTTTGCTCATTGCGCACATTCTTAGAACATTTTGAACAACACTGAGCAATTTTTCTTTCTAAGTCACATAGACACAAAAAAGCATCTTCTTTTTGGCATTATTCTTGCATGAAATCCATATCCACCTCCTGAGGCCGTTTGAGTCTTCACCGGGCAAATGCTTGAAGGATGTTCATGTTCTAGTTTGGATTGTTGACTCTGCACTTCATATGTGGTCTTATAAGTTCAAGGTTGTATCATCGCGCCAAGTTTGTTTCTTATGGCTGCTAAACTTCGTCCTTCCAGATTTGTACAGTATAAAATTACTTACTTACAAATGGCTTTTAAGGAACCCGAAGGTTCATTGCCGCCCTCACATAAGCCCGCCAGCGGTCCCTATCCTGTGCAAGATTAATCCAGTCTCTATCATCATACCCCACCTCCCTCAAATCCATTTTAATATTATCCTCCCATCTACGTCTCGACCTCCCTAAAGGTCTTTTTCCCTCCGGTCTCCCAACTAACACTCTATATGCATTTCTGGATTCGCCCATACGTGCTACATGCCCTGCCCATCTCAAACGTCTGGATTTAATGTTCCTAATTATGTCAGGTGAAGAATACAATGCGTGCAGTTCTGTGTTGTGTAACTTTCTCCATTCTCCTGTAACTTCATCCCTCTTAGCCCCAAATATTTTCCTTAGCACCTTATTCTCAAACACCCTGAACCTATGTTCCTCTCTCAGAGTGAGAGTCCAAGTTTCACAACCATACAGAACAACCGGTAATATAACTGTTTTATAAATTCTAACTTTCAGATTTTTCGACAGCAGACTGCATGATAAGAGCTTCTCAACCGAATAATAACACGCATTTCCCATATTTATTCAGCGTTTAATTTCCTCCCGAGTGTCATTTATATTTGTTACTGTTGCTCCAAGATATTTGAATTTTTCCACCTCTTCGAAGGATAAATCTCCAATTTTTATATTTCCATTTCGTACAATATTCTGGTCACGAGACATAATCATATACTTTGTCTTTTCGGGATTTACTTCCAAACCGATCGCTCTACTTGCTTGAAGTAAAATTTCCGTGTTTTCCCTAATCGTTTGTGTATTTTCTCCTAACATATTCACGTCATCCGCATAGACAAGAAGCTGATGTAACCCGTTCAATTCCAAACCCTGCCTGTTATCCTGAACTTTCCTAATGGCATACTCTAGAGCGAAGTTAAAAAGTAAAGGTGATAGTGCATCTCCCTGCTTTAGCCCGCAGTGAATTGGAAAAGCATCAGATAGAAACTGACCTATACGGACTCTGCTGTATGTTTCACTGAGACACATTTTAATTAATCGAACTAGTTTCTTGGGAATACCAAATTCAATAAGAATATCATATAATACTTCCCTCTTAACAGAGTCATAAGCCTTTTTGAATTCTATGAATAACTGATGTACTGTACTCTTATACTCCCATTTTTTCTCCATTATCTGTCGAATACAAAAAATCTGATCAATAGTCGATCTATTACGCCGAAAACCGCACTGATGATCCCCAATAATTTCATCTACGTACGGAGTTAATCTTCTCAAAAGGATATTGGACAAAATTTTGTACGACGTCAACAAAAGTGATAGGCTACATTATTAGTTGTGATGAGGTAACTCCATCCATGCTTCGGTATTGACGAATACCTATTCCTCTTACGACACCTGGATAAATTTTTGTAATATTGTGAGTAGCACCCGGTTAGAAGGTGGTAGTGTTTTACTCCACTGAGTTCCGTCACTTCAGATCAGAATGTTCGCAGGCAGGGAGTATTTCCTGTATGATTGATGTCAGATGCTTCGTCACTACTTATGTACTGTGTATTCTGAACTATCTGATATAGACCTGTATTCAGGATCATTCTCTGAAGCTTTGCTAGATTCATCCAACCATTCAGAAACTAGGGTTGAAGAATTAGAATTATCTGTGTTTATTGTAGTACTTGAAGTAGGCCTTTCTTTAGAAACACTAGTTCCTGTCATACTATATACAAAAGAATAAAACTGTCTAAGTTTAGAAATAAGTGTGTAAATAGAAGTAAGAATAAACATTTGCATGATTTCTATATTTTTTCTCTCTATGAGGCCATGAGGGGAACATCCCTATACACCGCGAACTGAGGCCTATTGTGCACCCCTGGAATGAGTTGCAGCCCAACGACCTCACCCACGCCGAACCGACCTAAGCCCTAACATCCTAACGACCAGTCCCGTCCAAGCCCCTACAGTCTCGGCTGCGCGAAACGAGGAAACCGTGGCAAATTGAACTCTGCGCTTGCCGCCATATTGTTGGAGAGCAGACAAATAATAGCAGTGCGTAAGTCACGCAATTTAACGCTGTGATGATCTAAAATTGACATATTATGGCCATTTTCGACGTTTAACGTAAAATTAGGAGGAAATAAACATATTCAAAGTTTCATTGATATGTGTTAGAACATTAAAGAAAAGAAAATACGTATGCAGCAATTTATAGAAAACATACTGATACATCCATAAATAGGCCTACACAATACACATTATAGATTGTATAATTTTACGATAATCAGCAAATTGTTAGGTTTCAGAGAATCTAAAATTATATTAACATATTAACTCTTAGATCACAAGACATAAATATATGCACCTTGATTACACAAGTTCTTGTTATAATCAAATTCCTAAGTGAAATAAATATGCGATAATCAGTTAAGTTTTAGAGAATCAAAAATAAATTATATTACCGGTACTTTTAGACCACAGGACATAGGTAATCTGGCAAAATATAATATGCGAAGGTAGCCAAATTACATTGAATTCATTCTTCAATTAATAAAGGGAATGCTATCAATTATAAAAAGTATCGGTACCTAATACATTGCAAACAATAGGTAACGTGAAGATCTAAAAACTAAACAATCACTTTATGCAAGATAAAAAACCACATACTTTTTATGTGTGGATTTTTTACATATTGTATTTTTATTTTAAATAAATAAAATAGATATATTATCATTGCTTGCGGAGTGATGGTACATAATTTTTATGCACATATGCAATATCAATAAGATGCCATTCCTTGCTTTTGTTAATAAAATATATCCGGCAAAATGTAAAAGAGTTATTTATAGGTGAACTCTGAATCATAAATTCACAAAGGAGGCTTAGCTATTATAGCTATTAATTTATTTATTATCTGTATATTTATTTATCCATATATGGATCTTGAATGAAAGTTTATTATCTTGCAGATAAATTCATTTACATAATAAAAACAAAAAGTTATCTTTCCACTAATGTTTTAACATCTGATGTGTAAGTCTAAATAATTCACTCAGTGGGATTTCTCTACAATCTGATATACCTGTACTAACAATTAAGTATTCTTTATTGTCGTAAACTACCGATTGATTTTTAATGATATTGATATTGTAACAAC